>APFE031752322.1:0-19618 GCA_000404065.3 Pinus taeda | reverse complement strand
CTGATCCATCATTAGATCTTATCCCTCATCAACCACTAAGGTTCATCCTTGGTTCAGATCAAGCAAAGCACCATAAGCTGATAACCTGCATACTAGATCTCAAACTTCATCAGATATTCAATCCTTGCACCCCCTTTTGGCCTAATGATCTTCTCCTCCTTATATGGTTTTAGGCCTTTCTCAATACCATGGACCAAAACCACTTAGGACCAATACCTTGGACCAAATACCAAGGGTCAATACCTCGAACCAAATACCTTGGACCAATACCTTGGATCAAAATACCTTGGACCAAATACCTTGAACCAAAAACTTAGTTTTCCAACATGTACGTGATTTTCCTTTTGTGAAAGTGCGTGTATATGTTATACGCTTCTTTTGTTCTGTTAACCTGTGTGTATACACTGCTTGAACAAAGTGAACCAACGTATACCTTTATTTCTTCAATCTTTGGAATCTGACCTGTAATCCTTAACCTATTGCACTGTGAACTGTCATCTGAGTGAGTTTCCATCAAGGACAACATCTGTAACATAATGCCAACAAATTTGCAGAGTATTTCAACTTAAAACCTCTCTTAAGAGCAAATTCAACTATATTATTTCCAGAAAAATAAGATGCATTCTCAAAGATAAGCGTGTTAGGTAAACCAAACCTTGTAATGATGAACTGATCAATAAATTCGATAATCGCATCAGAATTGGCTACCTTTATTGGAATTGCTTCTACTCAATTTATCAAGTAGTCCGTGGATGTGAGGATGTATTTGTGTTGCTTGGAATAATGTGGAACGATCTCTCCTATAATATCAAGCCCCCACTATTCAAATGGTTGCTCAATATTAACTGGTTGTAAAGGAAAGGTTGGTTTCCTTTGTCTCCCACTAGCAGTTTGGCATATCTTACATTTCCTCATGTAGTCATGAGCATCTTTGAACAAAGTCAGCCAATAATATCCAACATGTAGTATTTTGTGGCTGTAGTATCTCCTCCAAAATGTCCACCTGCTGGGCCATCATGTAGTTCCTGCAAAACCTTTTGCGCTTCGCATTTTTCAAGGCATCTTAATAGAAAAGAATCATAATTTCTCCTAAATAACACATCATCAATGATTTGATAGTGTTTGGATTTTAACCTTAAGGCACAATTTTTTTTGTAGTTGAATTCAGGGGGAGCATATCCATATTTTAAGTAAAATATCATATCAGCATATTGAGATTCAGAGCCACTGATACTTATCTTGTTTACTTGTGCAGTACTATCTGAATCTTCATGATCTGGTATATTGGAAGCTCCTGCCAATAACCTGCAAAAACCTTGCACTCTAACAATTTTTGCTGGTTTAGCATCAATATCATGCTCTTGTAAGGTTGTTACCCAGTTAGATATTTTCTCTCATACTTCTCTTTGAACTAGAAATTGCCTCACTACAGAGAATGGGACTGTTACTTTAGTGTGTGATTCTAGGAGGAATGGTCTAAAATGTTTAACAGACTTAAACACAGTGAAGGCTTGTTTTTCAACTTCGGAATAATTAAGCTTAGCACCCTGCAAATTAGAACTAAAGAAAGGGATTGGTGCTTCTACTTGTTGATTGTTGATTTGTGTTAAAACAACAACATAAGATGTTTCAGTGGCCATAGTATACAAAATAAAATGACCAGAAAAATTCGGAGTACTCAATGCAGGAGCATTAATGATTGCTTGTTTGATCGAGTCAAAAGCCTCTTTTTCATTATGTCCCCATTTGAAGACTGAATTTTTATTAATCATGGATTGCAAGGGTAAAAAAATATGAGAAAAAATAGGAAAAAACCTTTTTACAAAATTTATTTGTCCCGAGAATGATTGCATAGATTTCTTATTATGTGGCAAGGGGATATCATAAATTTCTTTTATTCTGTCAGGATCAATGTATATGCCATTTTTGGATACAATAAACCCTAAAAGTTTACCTTCATTAAGATCAAAGAATGATTTCTTGGGATTTAAGTAAATCCCATATTTTTTGCAACGTTCATAGATATGCTTTATATCATGCAAATGATTGCTCTTTTTCTTAGAATAGACAATTATGTCATCTAAGTAAACAATGACCGTCCTATTGATCAAACCTTTGAAAGCTATGTCCATAGCTCTTTGGAAAGTAGCTCCAGCGTTTATCAAAGAAAAAGGCATTTTCTGTTAAGCATATGTTCCCCATTTGGTTCTTAATGTAGTATTTAATCTATCATCTGGGTGTACCAAGACCTGATTGTATCCTGAAAAACCATCAAGAAAAGACATTAACTCTGAGCCTACTACTGATTGAAGTATTTGCTCCATTGTTGGTAATGGGAAATTATCTTTCTGACATGCTTTGTTGAGATTCCTAAAATCTATGCAAATCCTAATATCACCATTCTTTTTCCTCACAGGTACTAAATTTGAGACCCATTTAGAATGTCTAACAGGAAATATTATTTTTGCTTCAAGGAGTTTATTCAACTTTGTTTTGAATTGACTTTCAAGATTTTGGTGAATTTTCTTTAGTTTATGTTGTACAGGTTTCTCATCAAAGATCATTGGAATTGTGTGTTGAATGATAGAGGTATCATAAGTTTTTAGATCTTCAAAATTCCAAGCAAAAACATTTTTGTATTTCTTTAATAAACCGATGAAAGCAAATCTTTCGGGTGATGAAAGTCCAAGTCTAAGATTGACATTTTGTGGTTTGGCATCAATGCCAAGATTTACTAATTCAAACCTTAAAGTTGAACTTTGAAGTTTTACATTAGTGACCTTTTTGAATCTATCCTTAATATCATAAAGATGTTCTAGCTTGACCACAAATTTAGGAATAGGATTTTCATTGAGTCTTTGCTTTAATTGAAGATCATGATCACTTTCATTGATAATTTGATCATCATAAGATCCTTCATATGTCAAGAAATTTAAGATATCCTCATCATGACTGAACACATGCCAATTGGTAACATTATCTGGGACAGATGGTCGAAAAATTAATTCAATAGAAAATCTATCTAGACTATAATTTTTGGATGGAAGGAGTTTAGAAGCAACATTAGCCAAGAGATCTATTGCTGCATTCTGTGATCTAGGAATAGGAGAAATTTCAAATGCTAGAAAATGAGTTATGAGATCTTGAACAAGCGATTGATAATGTTTCAAATACCCCAAAAGTCAATGGATAGTATTTCTCACTTGTTTAATGACAATTTTAGAATCACCAAATACTTTGAGATATTGGATATTCAGGCCTATTACTTTACAGAGATCTTGAATCAATGCTTCATATTCTGCAGTGTTGTTGGTACATTCAAATTCTAATCTACATGATAACATTATTTTTTCTCCCTCAGGTCTGACTAAAATACATCTTGCTCCTGCACTGTCATTAGATTTAGATCCATCAAAATACAAAGACCAAAATAAAGGCTTATTTACAAGTTTATCTACAAGTTCATCTACAACACTAGCACACAGAAGTATCGGTACTAGAGAAATTTTTGACTTGTGATATCACACTATTAACAGGAAATGGGGATTGCTGAGCATTGAAATTCCAAAAAAAGGATTTAGCCAAATATTTTCCAAGAATGTTATTATTGAAGGCTACAGGTTCATTTTCTTCTTCTGAAAACTCAGTTACTGTGTGAGTTAAATGTTTTTCGTGACCAATTCTGATTTGATTTGGTTTCCCATTATAGGGAAGCCACATGTGAGACCAATCAATTGAAATATAGCCATGAAGTTTGTCAGACCAATCTTTGCGAAGGATCAAACCATAAAACTCAGGGATGTCAACAATTAATATATCAATTGTTTGGACAACCCTAGGATCAGTAGATAATCTGATAGTAACTGAATATATTTCTCCTAAAACTTGAACCTTAGTTCGATCTGATTGGCCAATATGAACTGCAGATTTTTGAGGTTCAATATTTAACTTGGAGCAAACTGATGTTGGCATTATATTTGATGAAGTCGCTGAATCAATCAAGCAGTTATGCAAATTTCTATTGTAGATCTCATAAGTCAAGAGAAAAGGAGGAGTATGAGAATTTGACCTATCCCCAATCAAAATGGCATCAGTAGCTTGCACCTTATTATATGGTGGCTCACCTGATCCTCTAGCAGCCTTTGATAATACACTAGTTGGAAGAGGCGAAGAAGGTACTGTATTTAATTCTTTAAGTAGCAACTTTTGTTGATGTTTGAGCTTGCTAAGTTCATGAAGAGAAATATTTGCTCAAGTCTTCTTCATATCTTCCACTATGTTCTAATCCATGGAATCTGAAACTACTAGCATTTTAGATGATGAGGGAGGGTTGGACAAAGATGGTTGATTGTGGGGAGACACAATTGGAGCTTTCCTTGTGGGAACTTTCTCTTTAGTAATAGGATTTGAGTTTTTCTTCTTTTGATTTTCTTGACTAGGCTCTACTATACTTTTACTTTTGGTATTTACTGGAAGAGCTTCCTGTTCACTTTCATTATCAGAGTTGGGTAAGGTAAAGTCCCTCATTCCATGACATTCAACTCTTTCATCTTCTTTCGTTTCTTTAGCTGATAAAACTATATCTTCTTCATCATCATCATCTAGGTCAGATTCTGCATTAGATATAGCATTGGGTGGTTTGGGATCAGTAGGTTGATTTCTTTTAAAGTTCCTAAATGGCATTTTCGTAGAAGTTTTAGCTACCTTATTTTTCATTTCTACCATTTCATTAGACATAGTTTTAAGAAATTTTTGTAAGCCTTCCATATCATATGGATCCTTAGTTTCCTTCTTCTTTGAATCATCTCGAAAGGTAACTTTCTTGGATTTACTTTCTTCTAGAGCGTTTTTCTTTTCCAAAGCAAGGATGTGTTTTTCAACAGCTATTTCTTCCTTCATATTTTCTGCTAGTGTTGGTTTGGCAGCCCTATCAACAAAGATGGCTATGTTTGAAGGAAGAGCGGAAATGTACCATTCATTTTGGATCTCCTCACTAGGTTTGGATGCCATAGGTATGTCATTCGACAACTTGTTGAAGCGTGAGTTGAAGTCCTTAATGGGCTCTTTTGATTCGGCTTTCAGGTTGGAGAGGTCATTAATCAAAGTTGTTGTAGACCTATCATCTCCAAACTTAGTTAGAAATTGCTCTTGGAAAGCATCCCAGCTATTGATAGAACCTAGTGGTAATGAAAAGTACCATGATCCTCCTGCTACTTGTAGAGTGTATGGAAATAGTCTAACAATAGCATATTCTTCCGTTACTCCATTCAAGTTAATTGATAACATGAAATTGTTTATGTGTTCCTTTGCTAATAGGCCATTGTCAGGATTAAATTTAGGTAGCCATTTTCAGGATGTGCTGGAAATTGGGTCAAAGGTTTAGGCATTCTGACAACTCCTAGGTTGGTCAATGGCCTTGGTTGAGGTTGACTATGTGCTATTGTTGAGTTAATAGTAGAAGATGGTGATGATGCAATTGAAAGTGATTGGGTAGAGGATATTGAAGTTCTTGTACCTGTTTGGACTATGATCTGAAGTTGGGAAATAGCTGGATGACCTTGCAATGGTATGGATGGAATGGATGATGAGGAGGACAAAGTCTCACTTTGAGATTTTGATGGTATCTTTCTAGCCCTTTTTCGACTTGGTAAAGGGAATTCAACTGGTGGAATGCCAAGCTTTTCACATTTTTCCCTAATAAGCAACTGCGATGGGATATATTGGGAAGTAACATTGCCTTGGGATAACTCAGACTCTTCTTTGGATATTGAAATCCCCTGGAGTTTATGAATCAAAGATTGTACTTCAGGAGAAGAGTTGTCTGGCGTGTTTAGGATTTCAGCAATGGGTTTTATATTTTTCTTTTCAACTTCTCGCTTAGGAATAGAAGATTTAGAATGCGAAGGAGAAGTTGGAGGTGATGGTGAGGGGGAATTACTCTTAGAATGGCCTGTAGATTTAAATTTACTCACCATTCATAGTCTGGCCCTCCTTCTAGTGCAAAAAATTTTGATGCCTCTAAAATTGTAGCACCAACATTGGGGGACAACCACCCAGTCTGGACCTTAGTGCAACTCCTTATCCATTTGGTATGGTGGTTCCGACTGGATATTATGGGACCAGTTTCCCAATAAAGTATGATTTGATGAATGGGTGTTTTAAATGTAGAAAAAGATGATAGGTGGTTTAATTTATAAGTTCTAAAATATACAAATATATCTATATAACCCAGGTGATCTCATAATAATACGATTCTTCATGATTCCAAGCACACAAATAATAATATAGATTATTTACTTATCCACGAAAAGATGCATTTGAATAATGATTACTTTGTTTAAGAAATTAAACAAAGTAATGTAAAAACATATCGCATAACATACTAATATTTATTGTTGACATATGTATACCATATAACAATTCTAAATCATTCAGAAGTGAAATAATACAGATTTGTTTGAAACATGTGAATACATCATCAATAACAAATCAATGGAATGCTAATTACATAAAACAAGACAAAAGAACAGTTATAGAAGTAACAAATATATTTGAGTCTCGTTATGCAAGTAACACTCTGGTTCAATCTTCTTATTCTAGAAACTCCAAGGAGATACAAAAATGCTAGTCTTTATGAAGTTCTTTCACAAAAAGTATGAACCTCGATCCACGACTTATAAAAAAATAAATTAAGAAGTGCAGAAGTGAAAACTTCACAAGTCTAGCTTTATACAAATTGAGGACCCCCTCTAAAATCACATGAAAGGGTCTTTATAGTAAACTTAAAACAAATTGTCCATAAAAATTGCTGAGAGTTGTTGGAACTACCTTCATCAAAATATGGGATTTGAATTTCAAAAATAGAATTGCGATAAGCTTTGAAGAGATTCATCGCATCTAGGCTTTCTCTTGCATCTTCAACTGACAAATTGAGAGCATGTTTTGGATCTCTCGAGGATGACTCATTTAGGAGTGTAATTGTCATGCATATGTGGCATTTGAGAGCTAAGGCATCATGCGATCAATGGCATAAACAAGGCACTTGATAGTCATTTTTTGGCTATGTGGCTTGACCAAAAAGGACCAATGCGCATCCTAGTTAAGACATTGTACTCTATTGAGTTGTTCCTCCTTGGTATCCAAATCTTGCTTCCATTGCTTCTCTAAAACTTTCCCTTTTGGAAGTTTTCTTGGGGAACAATCAGAAATTAAATTGGCACCATATAAGTTATCATTCACCAACTCAATAACATTATTCATTATAGCCTTGGCCCTGGAGGTAGCTCTTTCTGCTTTTATTAACTGTGCTTCCCATTCCAAAACAATATCTCCTTATGAGACTCTTCAATTTTAGGTAAGTTAGCAGCTCTTCCATCTTCTGTGCTTTGCCAGGAGAGAAAATTTGTGACTTTATCATCCACATCCTCAAATTCTAACCTGGTATTAATGACTTGGTCAATCATTGATGTCGGTATGATGCATAATGGATCAATAAAAGATATTTTCTGGGAGAGAAGATTCAGTTGTTGAGATAAAGCCTTATTTGCCTCTAAGGCTTCCTTTTTGAATTCTTCAACTTTGGGATAATCTTTGAATTGTCCCAAGGAGAATTGTAGCTGTGTGATTTGCTCTTCCTTAGACTTAATCTCTTGTTTATGTGCAAATTTAAGCTGCTTGAGCTCTTGAGACAATTGTTGTTGTCCCTGAATGGCCTGCTGGTCCATTTTCTGCTTTTCTAGGTTTAATTATTCTTCAAGATGCTCATTCTTCTGTTTCTCTACTGTTAACTGTTCCTCAATCTAATTAAACTTTTGCTTCTCTGCTGCCAACTGTTCTTGAACCTGATTAATCTTCTGATCCTTTTCTTTGATCAATTGATTCACTTCAATTGCCTTACCAATTGTAGCAGCTGTGTATGCGCCTGCAAATTGAGATAAATTAGTCAAATCCTCAGAAGGATTGACCTCTGAATCTTTCCATATGACATTCATAAATTTAGATTGAGGAGCTGTGGATGATGATTGATATATTTTCCTCTTTGTCCTCTGCCTCTTGACTACAACCCTGTGTTTTGGGCTGTAAAACACATCCAAGGGTGGAATCTCTGCAATATTCAATGTAATCTCCCCTGAAGTATTTTCAAGGATTATTTCTATCTCTTTTCTAGCCATTTCCTTGCTGGGTTTCTCTTCAATCACAATATCAGGAATAATGGGTCGTTGTGTTTCAGGAGGCACAGATCTGATAATGTTTTGAGGATCCTTCTGACTTTTGATTTATTTATCAAGTTGCTCCCATTCTTTAATCAATATGGGATCCCTGTGAACATCAATGTTTAGTTGTTCACTGGCCTTATCACTTGTCTCAACTTCTTCAAATACCTTCTCAATTACCTGCGCTCCATTGTCTTATGCCTACTGAATGATTGGTGTATTACTTAACAAATCCAGAGGAACTGTCAATAACCTTTGTGTCCTATATTCAATGAATTTGCCCATTTTCTCAGCAATCAATTTGAATTTTTCCATATGACTTACTTTTGAGAATAATTTTGCTGAAGCAAACAAGTCATCAAACTCATCTTCCTCATGCAAGAATTTATTAACTTTCATTTGAGTGGTGAAATTGAAAGCAACCTTCTGTGGGTCATATTGTCTTTTAGGGATAACGGCTAGACTCAAATCCTTTGTCTTGTTTGCTTCTTTCTCAGCATGTTTAAAATCATGTAATGAGTATGTGTCGCAGCGAAGAGGAAAGGCAGGCCACAACTGTTTCTTGGAGTCTTTAAGATATCTAGTCATCCCTTTTTCTACTATCTGGTAGGCTACCTCCCTGGCTAAAATCTTATCTAGAATGTAAAGTGGAAGGACATGAGGATTTGTAATACTTCCAAAAACCCTAACATGGGTAAACGTCTCTTCCCTGAACCAATTTCCGATTGAGGTTAAATTGATGCTAGCCTCGTGAGACAGCCAAGGAGCAGGTTTATTAAAGATGGCTTGATGGACGGGTAAAATGAAACCATGGAAAATCTTGTATAAATGATTCTTGTATTTAGACTTCTGTAAGTATTTATGGTAAATATGAATGCGGGTTGGGTCCTGAACAGTCCATTTCCAACCTAGTATGGGAAAGTTGGAATTAAAACAAATTGTGTCAACTATGTAAGGACTCATATGGAATGGGGGCACAACTCAAGCAGTGACAAATATGTTCTTTCTATAATCCAGTATTTGATTAGCCATTTTGTTTGATAGGATAGATGCCTAGTCCATGACAAAGGAGTTTATCGCTGCTTCTATCAATGGAACCATCTCAATAGAAAATCTAGCAAAACCGAGGCTTCCAAAGAGTCTACACATCATAGCAGCAACATAACAATATGGAGATGCCAAGGAGTCCACAAAATACATACCAGATGATTCATGTTTGTGATTGTTAGGAAAGTGTCTCCATTGCTTTATAGGGTCTGATTCAATGTCATTCTCCTTGGTGAAAGCTTCCAGGATTGCTTTGTTGTAGTGTCGTTGGGGATCTTGCAGGTGATACATTCTCTTGACATCTTCCAGTTTGAAGGATCCAAACATCCTTCCATCAGCTATGAAGAAAGCTCTATCCATTATGTTAATGCTCTCAATTACCCATCTTACCATATCATTATATGGTAAAATCTTTGCACGAGCTACTATTCGATGGACGAAAGAGCTGGCTAAATTATTGAGTGTGTTTTCTAATTTACCAGTTCCATCAGTTGTTGCTTCTTCATCTATCCCTTTCGAATCTTCATTTTTAGGCAAAGCATATATGCCTTCCCACGAGGTCTTTCCAAAGCCTAGATAGGTGGTATCTAAGATTAACACCAATTTTCCTTGTCCTTCTTCCACTGTAAGGGGAGCCTTTGCCTTTCGAGTTCTCTTAAACATCTTAACTGCCTGCGTGATTCTGAATTTACACTACAAAATGAGAAAGAGGATCGTGATAGGTGAAAAAATTTGAGAGGAGCCAATACAACTAATTATAGACTAAAAGTAGTTATGCGCATCAAAATATCTCATATAGTACATATTCACAGAGGATGAAATCCTTAAAGGATTGTAAACATAACTACCTCTAAATGCATTACTGTATCCTAATAACTTGAACTTTAATGCCAAATTAATATATGTCGCATCACAAGTTTTCCAATGGTCCTTTTAGAATAGGTGTCACAACTCTGCAATTTTGCGATTAGCGATTGTATTATTTTAATACGTGTAGAGCCATCACATATTGCAAATCGGGAGTTACAAGCGCTATGTCCGAAAGAATTCCTTGTATTGTTGTGATTGCGATGAGTAATGAGTTGGCATGTAGTGTTGGTGGGTTGGTTTGAAACTTGGCAAATCATGTTTTTCTTTATACTTGATTTAGCTTTATATCGTGAGTGCTCATAGTATATGGTACTTATTTCTATTGGGAGCGTGGTATGCGATATGCGATTGTGATAGTCACATCACATCACAAAGTTTCAACGGAATCGTTTCAACTTTTTCCTATGGATTGGTGCGATGCGATATGCGATAACCTTATCGCATCACAAGGTTTCAACAGAATGCCCTAACTTATTCCTCAGAATTACCAATATGCAAAATGCGATAGTTATATCACATCACATGTTTATAAATGGATTTTTCAATTTAAAACTTTGCGATCAGGCATTTGTGATGAATTTGATCACATCGCAACTTTTCAAACATGTGTTTATTGGTCTTAAGCAATTGCGATTTGTGACGAGCGATTCCAAACACTCATAAAGCAACTTTTATATGAAAAGTATAGAAAATCTATTTTACTTAAAAGGTTTTATTGCTTTTTATATCCTAAAGGGGACCTATTTCTTATTTAGCATCTTTATACTAATATTAAAAATTTGAAATGGGGGGGTTGTTGTATAGCACAACACTATGATAGAGGTTGGTTTTACTGTAGTTGTTGGACAAATTTCTCTGTGTAGATTAGCATGATAACAACATCCAATAACATCAAATGTAGTCAAGAGAGACAATGAGACCACCATGTAGGCTAGAACAACATGATTCTCATGATAAAATGCCATCTTAGGGCCAAGAGACCTAGGGGAGATCCAAGCCCTCTAAATGTACATCCAATAGATATCATCCCCAACTACCTAGTTGATCTATAATTTTGTGGGAAGGAAATGGCTAAAAGGAGGGAGAAACTCTATCAAAATGCTAACGGAATGGAGTAATCAAGTGGCCTTTGAGAACCAACCTTGTCTACAACTAGAAAGATATACGGAAGCAATCTCCTAAGACAAGCAAACAGTGAGATACAAATATATGTCATCTAGAAACAAAGTCCCCTAGAGTGCAAATCTTGTGAAGGAAAAAAATCTAGTTTGTCAACAGATCTAAAGCATTCAGAAAAATCTATGATTTAGAAATTTATGACTCAAACAATTCATTTAAAGGGAATGAAATTGTTTAGTCATGCCGCCTATGTTTGAACTCCTCTAGATCCCTATGAGAGGCATAATGCCTTGCAACAAGAAGCCTCGTTTTCACCCCTCTCTGAGACCTTGTTGCCTTAAAACTATATGGGGATTGAAAAACATTTTTATTTTCTCAAAATCACTAGCTGCAAAATACTTTTGAGATTGATTAAATGTCAACGTTTATAGGCTCAAAATATAAAAAATAAAATATCCCAAATGATTCTATAGTATATTGGATCAATGAAATGGACAAAAAACCAAAATAAGGCTCCATCATTTGGAAGACCATCCTTCAACCAATCCCACTCAATGGAAGATTTCTCATATCGGACATTATAGAATCCTAGTTTTGATTGATAAGGATCCTTGCATTAGGTGTCAAAATAATCACGACCTCCCCACTCCGCTCATTCAACAACTTAATAGAGATGGGTTCTATTTTCTAAATAACGTCAGGAGACAAAATTTCCTTATTGGTAAAACACTATAGCTTTCTAGTAGAGAACTTGAGCTTCAAGGGGTTTTCAATTTCCTATAGTCGACTCATATATAATATGTCTTCAAAATTACTTTGTATATCTCATATAAATCAAGAGGACCAATTGATTTGGGCCTGAAGTCCATTTAGGGACTATGAAGCTAGATGGGATGAATTTTGTGGTCGGGGGGCGTGTAGGGGGGGGGGAGGAATTTATAAGCTAAAACACCCACCCAAGACTAAAATATTTATGTGGCTTCTACTACCCAATAAGGCTCCAACCTAGGACATGCTTTAAAAATTATCACCCAATGGTCCAAGTTGATGCAGTCTTTACTACCATGAAAATGAGATAAATCTACACATTCATTTCTTGTTCCTTTTACAAAGAAGTCTAGAAAGAGATACAAAAATACTTGGGTATCCCTTTCATTTGAGAGGGGGATTCCATCGAAGAGGTCCTCATGAATTGGTTAAATTCTCATCATCCAAAAACTTTCCAAGATCTCTTTCTCTCTTGGTATTTTGAGGTATTTGGATCAATCAAAACCTTTCTATTTTTGAAGATTGGTCTTCTTAATCATTCTGAACTACAATTCAAAGTATGGAAATCTTGTAATCTTTCATTCTTTAGGACTTGAAAATTTCAAAATTTTCTAGACCACCCATTTAGATCCATAATGACTATCCATGGGCTTTCTTCTATGGGAAACCCAAGGCGACCCTTACATGGGAGGGCTTGGGGGCGTAATATATATCTCTAAAGCTCACAAAATATCTTTTGAGTTGAGATTGGGTAGGGCTGGAAACAATTTTTTTGAATTAATGGCCCTTAATCTTCCTCTACATCTGCCTAAGAAAAGGCACATCCTACAAATCCATATATATGGAACACAAAGTTGGTTATAAACTAGATGACTAGGGTTTATAGAATACAAAATTATTCTTTCTAAC
Source organism: Pinus taeda (assembly GCA_000404065.3). Lineage (NCBI taxonomy): Eukaryota > Viridiplantae > Streptophyta > Pinopsida > Pinales > Pinaceae > Pinus > Pinus taeda. The sequence continues at coordinate 6,692 of APFE031752322.1, read as the reverse complement.
CTATATTTAAGAATATAAAACAAAACAATGAACACCTCACTCATATTAATTTTGAAGATGTGTATAGAAACCAACAAGTGAACTCTCTCTCTAAAGCTAGCCTAGCAACAGATCAAGAAAGCTAAAAAATCAAAGAAGAAGCCCAAGGTGGCCAAGCAACATATTTTAATCAATTACGGCTCCTACTAACATAATGGACATATTACATACTTGTTGATTTTTCATTTTTTTTTTATACATGCAGGACTTCTACAAACTTTTTTAAAAGAACCCGTTGATGGTGTTGGACCCTCTAACATGTCAGGGGATCTCCCAGTAAGAAGTCCCAACTAGACCTCAAACCGTTTGGTGTAGGAGTCCCAACAGTGGGTCATATGGTATCACCTTGACTGTGGTTGTGTGCAAATGTAAGTAGGATGTCCTTGTTGGTAGCAAGGTTGTGATATGCGCAACAAGCCAAGGAAGGTGCATGAATGGTTCTAACACATGGAAAGTGGGGTGAATGCGCCCCTTGGAAACCTGTGGAAACACGTGGCTTGGAAGGGAACACATGAGAAAAGATGCATCACAAACTGGAAGGTAGGTGAACCAACAGTCCAAAGTGATGGTTAAATCAACATCACATCTTAGTAAGATTCATACATACATATACAGAAAGAATCTATACATACACGCATAATAAAACAACTACATATATCGTTAGAGTAACCAAGACATCTAAAATACAATAAAAACATATGCATGAAACATGTTGGCTCTATTATATTAAGAAGTGAAAGTTCCAATCATACAGTACAACTATGACCAACCACTAGTCCCGATAATGGAACGTTACAGTCACTACCGCTTTCTCCTCCAAAGAGATGTACTAGCTTTGCACTGTGGAGAATTCAAGGCTTGTTACAATACACTCCAAGATTTCTCTAAGGTACTCCTATCGAAAGCTTGGCTACCCAAAAGCCCTTAAAATGAGTTATGAGGTTCTTTAAATAGCAAAGCATGGGGTGACCCTTGACATTCCCCTTTGTGACTCTTCACCTACCCTCATTAATCTTCAACTACTACATGACTGTTACATTCAACTATTGACACTTGGACTTTCACTTTACAACATGTTACATACAATCTGCACATGTACCCATGTGAAACAAAATGGGCTTGAGTAAGCCATGTAAGACATCACTAAGAATATTAGGAAACCAACTCACAAAAAGATAGAAAGAGTATTATAGGGATCTAACAAAGACTCAGACGATTGTGGGAAGACCAACTCTTCAACATCTTCTTGATGATCGATGGTGGCGAACTAATGCCAAGCTTCGTCATCCATGATAGTGTCCACGTGCTTAATGGTGACATCTTGCTGAAAGCGAACTCTTACCTCTGTTGCATCTGGGTACACTGATATAACTCCTCTGTCCAACTCGTCTGATAACACATGCATCATCGTCTTGAGTGTAGCTAGACTAAAAACATATTGATGCATAGTGTCTACATTGATCTTCAAGTGTGTGCAGTGTAGCTCCTGAACACCCTTGCATGCGATCAATGACACTGCTCACCATGTCTGCTCCATGCTAGCTGTTGGGCTAGGTCTATAACCTGTATGGGCGCAGTTTCATAAATCTGTGCATGTTGCGCCTCCTCCTATACTTGTTCCTGCTGCAACTCCTTCTCTTGTTTGTGTAGCTCCTATTATTCCTTGGGTTGCTGCTTCAACACCTGCAACCCCTTCTCTGTTTCTGTCTCTGACTTCGAGTGATCCTCATAGCCTCAATATCCAAAGCTACTTTCATCACAAGTGGATCTGCTTGAACTTGCAACTTTGCTCCACCTCTGTGCTGCAACAACCTTCCTCTTGCATTTGTCACATGCAAGTCTACTAACTTCTGCTACCACTGATGGTGCTGCTTGTTGTGATGCCACTGCCATTTTCATCTTGATATCCTTGTCCATGAACAACTTGATGTTTTCATAGATAGGCAAGTTCATAGACACTTAATCGACTGCATCCCCAGTTGCGCTCTCAACAGTGTCTTTGAATCTTCTCTCCTGGAAGCCATTGTACTTGTGTTGTTGAGAGGCAAACGAGAACCTGTGATACCTGGAGACATAGAAACACTCATGCCAAGCAATATGTTAGTTGAAAACCAAAACAAATTAGAGGACTAAGATGAAACATACTTGTGTGACTGTCTGTAAAGATTGCACAATTTTCATCGGGAGGCTGGGAGGCTGAGTGCCAAAACTGTGCAAGACACAGTTTGAGTTGTCAGGAGGTTCACTAACTGTTGAAACTATGCAATGCATAGTCCAGGATAGCGTGTTGAGGACTGAAACTGCACAATGTGCAATTTCAGTCATTAGTGACATGCAAACCAACAAATTGTATTGCACAATTTCTGGTGCCAGCAAGGCACTACCTCCCAGAATTGCGCAATGCAAGCCTGGAGGTCAGTGCTGGACCAGACTTGCGCAAATTCTGGAGGGAAGGAAAAGCCTTCAATTCTAGAAATGTGCAATGCTAGCTGGGCAAATCAAGGTTTGGCCCAAGGTAGCCGAGACCCGCCGATGAGCAACTGAAATAATGAGAAGTCTGAATGCATGGTGAAACTAAGTGTAAACAAGGGTGAATGATCATGCATGCAAACAGTACGTGTAGGATTCAGAAAATGGGAAAACATGCATTTGTGTGAAGCAGGTCACCACAATGGTGACCATCAGTGCAAAACAATGTCATGCATGCAACAATAGTGAGATGCAAATGAAAACTGAAACGATACTTCTACAAGCTAACATACATTAAAATGACAACAAGCGCTCATTGAAATTTAGTAGACATCACTTACACAAAGGGAAACAAAAAAATTGATAGAAATGTAGCGTGAGACATGAGAAGCAGACTTACCCTGAAACGACTAAGCTGAAAGTGCCGAAGACTCCTGAATGTGATGTGGGATGTCAGAGTTGCAAGATCAATATGAGGAATGAGCTCTACAACGTCTGGTTCATAAGTTTTGAGAAGATCAAGGTTATGATGTGCATGCCACAAATCTAGGAAAAAAGTGACACTTAATGAGAGGTTTCTAAAATGATCTTTGCATGTAACCTCCAACTGTTAAAAATAGATCCCTAAAATCTAGGGATGCCTTTTGCATGTTGCCTTTTTCTATTTCGGGAAAAGTTTCCCATGCATGCAAATCAATTTTGCTCAGTCCCAGAGGGAATCGGTCAACCTGAAGGCACATGCATCGGTCTGTGAGCCTGGGATGAAAATTTGCGCAATTTCTGGGCTGAAAAGGTCACTGCCTCCCAAAATTGTGCAATTTCTGGGCTGAGGCCCAATGCCGGGTCAGATTGCACAGTTTTCCGAAGGAGGACTGCCTGACTTTTCTGCGCAATTCTGGAGCCCAATAGGTTGCTCAGCTGATTTGCACAATTTATGGAGGGAAGGTTGGTTCCTCTCCAAAATTGCGCAATTTTATGGGGGAGTCTCTCAGCCAGCAAATAATCTAAGTCCAAAATGTCATTTTCTGAGAGGGAGACAAACAAGCTAACATGCACAGGCCAGCAGGCCACTGAAACTCAGTTGAAGCCTATGTACTTGACAATGCAAGACATGTTGCTAAAGATGGTTGGTAGGGAAGCTCTCAAAACGAAGCTAAGGAAAAATTTTGGAGGGTAGTTGTAGCCGCTACAATAGAACCTCATTGGATCCATCTTTTATTTTATTATTTCAATAGTCTTGGGATATTTGATGAGACCTACTTAGGTTATCCTAAAACCTCGTTTTCTAGATTATTATCCTTAATGAAATACTTATGATGACAAACTATTAATCTACATTTTTTTTATAAGCAAACTAAAATGTCTTAAAAAATTGTTATATTATATAATAAATTTATTTAATTTTATTTTATTTATTTATTTCCCGAGAAAAAATCATTTTTATAAAATAAATAAAATTTAGAAATCAAAATTAATATTATTTTACATTAATTAACCATTTATTTTATTTTTTAATAAATAAATAAAACAATAATATGTAATTTTTTTCATAATATTTTTAGAAAATTTTATATGAAATATTTATATTTTATGTATTTCAAAATAAAAATAATACTCTTCATACAATTTATTGGTATTAGAGAGGTTTTAATTTTCACAGCATACAATTTAATGAATTGTATTTTGGAGATTTTAAAAAACATGATAAGAAATTATAATACGAAATGGAATAATGTAAAGTCACACCATTTTGATTTGCAAATGAAAGCATAGCCGATGTTTAAGGACGATTAATAATCTAATAAAAATATCAAAAAATATTGATCATGTTATTTTAGCTTTTCTTATAAAATTTTAACTCAATTTAAAATAGAAAAAGGAAATATAATATGGTGAATCTTACACCATGATAAAAGTGAGGGACGAGGTGAGTCTAACAAAAGCAATGCTAACTTTATGTCACGGAATTGTTGATATGCGGGCCCACGTTATAAAAGAAGGTTTCCTAAGGGAAAACTTCACTTAGTTTACGTTCAAAGCGTTGATTTGTTGATATTCTCATTTTACATATATTAAATTGACACCCCGAGTTTTAATTTAAAGTGGAAGCAAGTAAGTTGTTATTTAAAGTGGAAGGACCCCTCCTTAACCTAATGTTTAGAAAATGTTGGACTTCTGATTTAAAGTGGAAGGACCACTCCTTAGCCTAATGTTCACAACCTGTGTTTTTGGGAAGATTTGAAGGGTTCTTTCCCCACATGAAATAGTTGGAGGAAGTGTTCATCCAAGGGTTTTATATTTTTCTTACATCATGAAATAGTTGAAAGAAGTTTTTATTTAAGAAAAAGAAGTGGATAAAGTTTTCAAAATATAAATAGAATTAAACCCATATAATTGGAGAAACAAGATTCACTAAATTATTTAAATTAGTTTTTTTGATATTATAATATATTAAAATTAGTATTTTAATAAATAAATATAACCAAGTGAACGAACTTATGAGTGAGGCTGAACCCTAGGCTCTGCGCTCTGTACTCTGCAGCCAATGCTCAGGTCTGCGCCTCCTGCGCCCCCTGCACCTTCCAGAACGTCTTACCTCACAGAGACGCCAGCAGATCCGTCTTCGGGCCTCTGTTAACCTCACGTCATGTCCTCCCCGCTGGGAGGGGTGGGATCCTTCCCCCCCCTCCTTCTGACGATCGTTCAACGGACGGCGTAGCTACCTCGACTCCCCCGTTTCCTCCAGGTTACTCATCCGGCCAAGATTATAGCTCAGCACAGCCTGACGCAGCAGTGAAGCATTCAGTTACATGGGAAGAGGAGGCAAACGTACCAGGAGCGTCACAACCAAAGGCGACTTCGGCAACCTGCATCCCAAAAGCCACAGAACGAATCAAAGTTGAGCTCCCCAGTCACCGAATCAACGGCGAAATACAATACATGAAAGATCACGCACTCATTGGAAAATTTCTTGGCTTCTGGCCAACTGAAAAGGCCCTACACGGATGGAACGCCTCAAAATGGAAGCCCAAAGGACAAGTCTCGCTGCTACTAGACCCCAAAGGCTTCTTCACTGCAATATTCAACTGCCTGGAGGATAAAACCCGAATATTTGAGGGCGGTCCCTATTTCTTCAACTCAGCGGGTCTCTTCCTGCGTGATTGGAAACCCAGGTTCAATCCAGATACAGAAGATCTCAGTCATGCTCCAGTCTGGATTCGCATGTATTCCCTTCCTTCGGAGTACTAGAGAGAAGAAGCTTTAAAGGACATCGGAGATAGCATTGGAACCTTCATCAAAGTTGCAGAGGAAACCAAAAATAGAAGATTCACCTCCTATGCCAGGATCTGCGTCCAGATGCATCTTAAGAAGACCCTTGCAGACTCGGTAAGTCTCTATCATGATGACTTTGAATGGATTCAACCACTAGATTATGAACATATCCCTTTTCGATGCCGCAAATGCCATGAACATGGCCATCTTTTCAGGGATTGTCCACTGACTATTCAGATCAAATCTTCTGCTACCGAGGCTAATAAATACTCTGAAGGCTTCACTAAGGTGCCCAATCGATGCAGGCATGCCAAAAAACATTCTGTGGCTCCCTCCAGTCCTAAAAAGGCTGAATCCCATAATAGATTTCAAATCCTCACCCCTCAGGATCCCTCTGATGATTTGCCTAAAGATCCTCAGGTCTCCCCGCATCGACCGTCCTCCTCTCAGAATCTCAAAAACCCCCTAGATCCATCTTCCTCAGCGCCCTTCAGTTTCCCTCTTTCCTCTAATTCAAAAATGCCAGCTCTAGACGCTGACATGCAACCTTCGGCTATGGATCTCGATGCAGTTTTAGCACTCAGTCTGCAAGAGGGGGTCATAGAAGATCCTCAGAATATCCCTATAATAATGGAGGAAGACCCCGAGAATGTAAGTCTGGACGGACTGGATATTCTCAAACTTGAAACTACATGCAAGCAAAAAGAATATAATTCAATACCCCCTTGGGAAATAGATAGACTGGAAGGGGTTCTAATCAAAGCTCAACACAACAAATGCCTAGGTATACAGGCAGGTAGTCCATGGGATGGAAAGAAAATCTTAAAAGAGACAAAGAAGAGAGGGCGCAAAACCGATCTGCAAAGAACCATCATTCTAGGAGAAATCTTAATGGAATCAGGGAGATTCCC
>APFE031752310.1:0-14183 GCA_000404065.3 Pinus taeda | reverse complement strand
TTGAATTCATGGCATAAGTAATTTAGGTTGATGCATTTTCGGTTTGGTGACAGTCATAATCATTTGTTCCATTTACACTCCTCTTTCTCGTTCCATTACCATCTCCTCCATCTTGATCATGCATGCAAACATATCTCCTCGACCTTCACTTCGTTCTGTCCTCTCCCAAAGTCTTCCACTCCTCACGTAACTTCATTTCCTAACCTTTCATTGGCATAACCCTTTACCTTCAACATACTCCCTACACCCATTTCCCATCTCATTCCTCCACTTCTGAGCCATCACCAGCCTTATCCCTACCTCACATATCTCTTCCTACCATTCCATCACTCCTCCATCACTTCAAACCTTCACAGTAGGTCATCCTGTAGCAGTTTAGAGACATCCTGTAGAAACCTCTGAGTATCCTGTAGGATCCCCTGCAGACATCCTGTAGGAGGCCATTCACTCGGTTGCTGAGCTTCTGAATGTGGAAAAACTCTGTGGATGGATGCTAAGGGTCCATAGGGACCTCACCTAGCCTCCCCAACCTGTCCCACGCTTTCCTTCCTTCTCCATCCCATCTGCACAACCAAACCCCGATTAGCACACAATCACAATCATCCCATTCACTTAAAGGAAAAATACAAAACATGTCTTTTATGATGCAAGCAGTTTAGATCCATGCATTCCCACTTATTAGAGATAGTAGCAGCATTGGTAGAAGTTTCCTTGACGTCATTTGCATTATAGAGGCTAGACTAGTTAAATTAGGGTTTCCTAGGTTTACATGCTTTGATTTGCTTTCAGTTCATTTTTGTCAAGTAGATTAGTCTTCTTTGAGCTAGCTTTCGTCCATCATTGATAAAGCTTCTTCTATGAGCCCATAGAATTTGGCTTGAGCCCTAGCGGACTTGTTCCAGCTAACCAAGTGATAGCTGCGACAAGAGCTAGTAGTTGTGCATAGAGCACCGTCGCTTCCAAGTTTGTACGAACTACCGGGTTGATAAAATGAGAGACAGGAAGCCCGAGGAGTTGTAGCATTATTTCTACAATACTGGAGCTCACCAACATCCCTGAACCTAAGAGGGGTGACCAAATCCCTTTGAAAAATGAATATACAAATCTTAGTTGCGTTGTACCTTCTGTCATACCTCATCTCGATGTGGATTTTCAAGTCTTCCTCCTCCAGGTCACTCAAAAATTGTCTACACCCTTTCATGTGAAACGATGCACTTGAGTCCAAGTACCACACACTCCTCGTCATTTTTCTTACCATGCATGCGATAAGGGTAAAGTCAAGCTCAAATTGTGAAGCAAAAGATTCACCTACTCCTCCTCCTAAGTTCTTCTTGCTCGCCTTTTTATGTGGAGACATCGTGGCATAGTGTCCAAATTCATGACAATGGAAGCATTTAATTTTGGACAAATATTTCTTCTTGCCCCCTTGGCTAGATTCTGGTTTGGATTGTGATTTATTCCATTTTCCCTTTCCAACCAATGCAATTTTTTCTTCATCCTTTCCCTTGGATGAAGTCCCATCGCTAGTATTCCACCTTATTTCCTCATCTACCAAATCAGACCATAAGCGTTCCCAATTTCGTAGTTTCTCCCTCCCGTTACTTCTTGGGAAGGCCTAGTAGGGATAGGCTTACCAAGTTAGCTTCTACAACATTACCACCAACCCCGCCAAGTTGATCAAGAACTTGTGTGAACTTACTTAGATATTGTAGAATAGTGTCGTTCTTCGACATCTTAATATTTCGAAGTTTCTCTTTGATTGTCATCTTCCTATGGTCACTACTATTCTCAAAAAAATTATGTCAATGCTTTCCACATTGCGAAAGGAGTTTCTTTCTTGTGGAGTTTTTTGAGACAATGTGATCCTATATTCCTTCCATACTCTCATTGCCTTGGCTACATATTTCTTCCACTGAGCAAGGTTTTGTGCATCATATGCTTATGGTTTTGCAACATATGTCTTGATGTATTCCAACAATCCATTGTCATCCAATACCGCCTCCATGTGATCCTTCCATACAATGAAATTAGAGCTTCCTTCCAAGGAATACTCTATCCTCAACCCCTTGAAGGTCATCTTCCCAACTCTATAGAGATCCTGCTGCACTGAATTGCAAATTCGATTCTCCTGAGAAACAACTTTGAAATACTCTCTCTAATGTGAATACTACTCCGATACCATGTAGAAATTATGGTGTAGAATTGCAATTTCTCATGAAATTTTAATCTAAATCACAAGACACAATCCTACTCTACTGCTCTATGGAATAATTCACAATTTAGAACCATAATAAAAAATGTGCAATAAGAAACAACACATATGCTCGCACTATTTTTGTAGGGGAAAGAAACTATTAAAAACCCCTTATGATTGCTTCCATTAATATGATGAATAGAGATGAATTACAATTACTTGCTCGCTCTTAGCATAACCTACAAGGGAATAGACTATCTCTCTGCTCATTGAGAAGCTATGACCCAGACTTAGTCAATAGTCAATTTTTGTCTATGCTTGAGCCCCTATTTCCTTACGCAATTCCTTAAGAAATTAGAACCCTACTATTTAGGAAATTCATCAAATTGATTTTGTAATTCCCAAGGATGATCATCTAATTTATTCAACATTTTTACTCTCAAATGCAACACTTGTACACTCAAAACTAGTCTACAACTGATGTTACACTGCCTTGGAATCTCCACGACGGCTGGGGAACTCGAATTCTCTGCATGCACTAGCTATTTTGGGTTGATTGATCAATCAATTGGATGATTATTGAGTTTGACTGAAGTCCCACTGCACAATTAACCCTCCACTAGTTCCTCCAATAGTTTGAACTAGTTTGACTAAAAACAACTTGAAATAACTCACCTTGATTGCTAGAAATTAGCAATCACACATGCTTAACTAAACTTTAACTCCTCTAATCCAAATTTACCGAGCGAACTGAGTGACAAGAGCCATGTCACCTCAGTTAACTGCATCCAAGTTGTCTGATAATGTGGAAATTCCATTTTTCTCAATTTAATCAAGGCCAAGTCAAATTGAGAATTTCTTGCTGCATTTTTCAACATGTTAATAATTATAACCAATATACAAAGTTGAAAAACACAAGAAATCAATTTATATTATGCAAGGCATAATTAAAATATGAAAAATAATAGTGATAACATATAATAAAGTTAGCATATGAACATGCACTAAAGTTAACATGCAAAAGTAGAGAATTAACAAAATGAAAAACTCTAAACTAAGTAATGATTATTTTTAACATAAACTAGTTGATTGAGAGATATTCCAGATGAGACCCCAAATGTTGTAATGTCATATCCTAACTAAGATTTTCCTCAAATGTGTGAGGAGTCTCTTGTCATCATAAGATCACTGTTAAAGTCATTTGAAGAAATTCTATGGTGCCTTAAGTTTGAATTTTTTTTGGCAATAAGTATTACATTTTTTATGAACCTTTTTTATTAATATTTATAGATGCGGTCCCCAAAAAATCACATAAAATAATAAATAGGCATGTGATTAGTTTCCAAACACCATAAGTATTTGAAAAGTTTTTTTTTTTGTTTTTTTTTGTTTTTTTTATAGATAACTTCACTAAAGTATTTACAAAGAAAATGCATGCACCCTCGCCCCCCTTACACCTGATTATATCCATCGGCCCCTTTTCCAAATGGGGTTTTGACTTTGTAAATGAAACCCCACTTCCTTTGTTGGACACAACTACATTATTGGTGTTGTGGACTAGTTTACGAAATGGGTTGAAGCCATTCACACTTTCTGGGCCTATGGAGAGATTGTGGTGTTATTCTCGTTCAATCAGGTGATCTGTCATTTGGGTGTGCCCCACACAATTTTTACAGATCATGGTTCTCACTTTCATAACCACATGGCGTCTGACTTAACATAATTTCTCAATTTTAAGTAGGAACAGTCCTCCTCCTATCATCCCCAGGCTAATGGACAAGTGGAAGCCATTAATGGCATCCTAAAAACCATGATTGGCTAATTAGTAGGTAACCACAAAACTCACTGGCACAATACATTATATCCTCCATTGTGGGTGTACTGAACTTCGGTAAAAACTGCTACAGGCTTTACACCATTCCACCTCACTTATAACCTGGAAGTCGTACTACATATCAAGTGCCAGATTACTTCATTGAAACTCATTGTTGAACTCTTGCCCGACACTACTATAGAAGAAGAATGCTTTCTATATCTCAATCAGATCGATGAGACCCACTGAGATGCCACACTAGAACTCGGAGCCCATAAGCGTCGGGTCAAATCCCAATATGACAAAAATGTCAAGCCTCATTCTTACCAAGAAGACAACCTTGTTTTACTCTATGATTAGAAACACAACCTCTTGGGGGCAGGAATGCTTCAACCATTATCGATCGATCCATATGTCGTCACCAAAGCCCTCTCAAAAGTTTCCTATGAAATTCAGGACAGTGAAGGAATGCCACTCGCGGAGCCTCGGAATGGGCTCTATCTGAAAACGTATTATGCCTAGTATTGCACTAGGCATGAGCTTTGTAATTTTATGTATTTATAAGTTTTTCTTCTTTTTGCAATGAATGGATTTTTGGAATTTGGGAGTATTTGTCTCATATATGTTTCTCGTTGTGCAGATTTCTTCATCACCCTTACTATACATAGGATATGCGAATGGTGCCAACCATCATACATGACACATTGCATCAATTGTTTGGGTCATTTAGACACCTAATTTAAAACTACTTTGTTCCGGGGGAGTGACACCGCCACCAACAGTATTGCTAAGTAATGTCTATAATATCACTTCTCACTAAAGTGTCATCTTGGGACATCTTCAATAATTAGGAGATTTTTTAAGTCTAAAATGGGCCTCCTCACGAAATTATAAAATAACAGTGAAAATAATAACATAAGATTAGATTACATCATCAAATTTTAGAGGGAAAAAAGAAAAAACTATTTTTTGCAACTGTATTTTCAACTTATCTCCTTGTGGGTTTACTCAAATTTCAAATGAAAACACGTTTTGGATGCATAATTTGATTCCTCATCCAAGGATTACGCATGTTGCATACTTTTGATAGACCCTGCTACACAAAAATGAGAAATACATTAAAAACATGATTGCAAACATGTTTTTTCCTGTATTTCTCATTTTTCTTGTAGTAGTGTCCATCGAAAATATCCAACATGGGTACTCCTTGGATGAGAAATTAAATTTTGCATACAACAAGCACTCCCTCTCAAAATTTGAATAAAACCTTAAGGAGATAAGTTGAAATACAAGTTGAAAAAATAGTTTTATTATTTTTTTATTTTTTTATCTTTTTACCCTTTTAATCTAAAGATGGTGAATCATCCCCCATGGTTGACATCATCATATTGAATCCTATTGGTTCTTATAAAGTTTATTTTGGTTGTAGATTTTTCTTAGGAGGCCCATTTTAGACCTCAAAATTCCCCGAATGTTGGTGTTCTTGTTAGACTCTCAACTTTTCGTTATGCAATTGAAAAATCATTATCACATTCGAAATCCAATATTGTTACATTATTATTTAAGGTACGACTCTTAGAACGTCAATTTGAGTTTATTACATATGAACACATTCCTCGAGAATTTAATGCATTGGGTGACTCATTAGTAAACTATGTATTAGATTGACATCTCTCTTGTTTATTATAGATACATGCATGAAAGTAAATATTTACATAGTTAAAAATTTACAAAAACATTAAAAAACATTTACATTATAAAAGTGTCAATCTCTCTCTCTCTCTCTCTCTCTCTCTCTCTCTCTCTCTGTATATATATATATATATCAAATCTACTGTTTCACATTAGAAAATTCCCAAAACTTGGATGTTTTAAGTGCAAAATGGCTCTATTAAGGCTTGTTGTAACACCTGTACTGCTAAGAGTCTACTACTCATGAAATCTAAAAAAAAACTCTAGCTAACCTCCTAAGAGGAACTAGAAATCACTCAAGCAAATGGACAGTGTGTCGCTGCATATGGGAAGGGATCTCCCTCATGGGAAGAGGAGGAACACCCATGCTCAGGCATATGAATTTCCTCAAAACTTCACATAGACTCTTCGCATCATCTCCATCTTAGGAAGCCTCCACACCCGCGTTAGATCCAGGTAGTCGGTCTCCCCACCTCGCGTAGCGAGGCATGCCCGCAAGTCGCACTAGTGCCACCTATGCGTCAAGCAAGCGCTTCATATTAGCACTTGTTGATCTATAAAATCAAAAACATTACATAAACATTAAAAAGTTAAAAAATACTTTAAGTACTCTAAAAAACATTCTTATCTTGAGGCCCCTAATGACTGTCAGGTTGCAGCATCAAATCTCGATCTCCTGTAAAGTCCATGGCTTTATAAGCATAATTTCCATACAAGGGCAGGAATTGAGTGAATAGTGAGCCATACATGAAACACACCATGACACCACTTGAAGGCCATAATGATCATGTTTCTTTTGCCGATATAATCTTTAGAAATTGTTTCTTAGGAACCAAAATTGGGTGTTATCAATCACATTCATCATCTGTTCCACTAGATAAACAACTAGAGCTCCTTCCTTTCTCTGTAGCTGGCGCAAATGAATCTTATAATATAGACATACATAGTAATTCTAATTGTAGTATACGAAGAAACCTAGTAGCCAATAATATTTGGACTTTATATTTTGATGGTTCAAAGATGTAGGATGGCTCTGAGGTAGGTTGTGTACTTATAGACCAATGTAATAAGAAACATATCCTTTCATGTCATCTGTACTTTGAGTGTACGAATAATACTATCAAATATGAAGCGCTCGTACTTGGACTAAAGAAATCCATTGATATGAAGGTAGAGATTCTTAAGGTAATTTTTGACTCAGAGGTGGTCACTACTCAGGTACGGGATACTATTCACTGTGTTTCATAGAATATTAAAAAATATCTGCAAGTGGTATGGAGTTTGATTAATCATTTAAAGCTTCTAATATTATTTATGTTCCTATACTTAGAAATGTTGTAGCATATGCATTAGCAAATGCAGCCACTAGGATCTCACCACTGAGAAATGGTTTTTCTACTGAAATTATATACAAACCATATGTGCCTGACAACATCACTAATTTAGATGTTTTCAATGATGACCAATAGATACTGCACATTATGGCTAATCCTCACATATTCAAAGATGTTTGCATAGAATAGGATGAGCATGATCAGGCTCTACATGAGGTATCTAGTGCCAAGGAAATAATATTCCTAAAGGTGTGGTGTCCCTAGAGAATTTATATGACCTACATAATTCATTTAAAGGACCAAACAAGACAAAGACTCAGAGTTCAAAGTTATCATTTGAACAAATCAAGCTAGGAAATCAAGAAGATCTGAAATATGTAAACCTTGGTATGTGTTGTTCTCCATAAGAACGATGGGTGTTTATCTACATATTCAAACAATATTGTGATGTGTTTGCATGGATATACCACGATTTAAGGACAAATGGTACTCATATTATCGAACACATCATTCCTATAAAAGAAGGGGTAAAACCTTTATAGAAGAAACTAAGAAAAGTTCATCCAATGCTGGAACCCCTAATCAAAAAGGAATTGAGAAATTTTTTGGATGATCAGATCATTTTTAAAGTCAGACACTCCATTTGGATTTCAAATTTGGTCCCAGTTAGAATGAATTCTGGTGAAATAAGGCTATGTGTATCTTTTTGCAATCTCAATCGGGCCTCTAATAAAGACAACTATCTAGTGCCATCCATAGAACAGATCCTCCAGAGAGTATCTAGGTCTAAGTTTTTTTCGCTACTAGATGGTTTATCTCGTTATAATCAAGTGCTAGTAGTGAAACCTAATCTATTGAAAACTACCTTCATGTTCAAATGGGGAACATTTACTTTCAACAGGATTCCATTCAAACTTAGGAGTGTTGGTGCCACTTTCCAAAGAGAAATGGACATTTATTTCCATGGCCTTATTGGTCATACCGTAGTTGTTTATTTAGATGATGTTACTATGTTTTCAAAGAGAATATAAAATCATGTACATCATCTAAAATAGATATTTGAGAGGTGTTGAAAGTATGGGATTTCTCATAATCCCAAGAAAAATATTTTCGGTGTGTCTAAAGGGACTCTCTTATGGCACATCATTGCAAAGAGTGGAATTAAAATTTACCTTGAGAGAGTCATATTCATTAGATAGATCCCATTTCCAGTGAATAAGAAGGCTATGTAGTCTTTCTTAGCAAAGATAAATTTCCTAAGAAATATAATCTATGATTACACTTAGATAGTTAAGACTATATAGGAGAGGATTAAGAAATATGTAACATATAAATGGGATAAATGGGAAAAGGATGCTTTCTCTCAAATAAATCAGCAAACTGTTGATGCACTTGTACCATTCAGTCCATACTATGGCAAATACTTCTCACTTTATACCTTCCCTTTGAACTTGTTGATTGCGACCGTATTGACTCAAAAGGATGTTGAGTTAAATGAGTAGCCTATTTCTTTTATGAGTTCCAGCCTAAAAGGGAAAGAATTAAGTTACCCTACCATTAATAAACAAGCATATGTTGTATACAAGGAACTTAAGTATTTCAGGCCTTATATTTTAAAAGCTCACAATATTGTATTTGTACCTCGTCCAACAGTAATAACATTGTTCGTGCAGCAGGAGCTGTGTGAGAAGAGGGAAAATTGGATGACCTCCTTACAAGAATATGATTTGGAGTTCAAACGAGTTCATACCATAAATGGTTATGGCCTTTGTAAGCTATAAACTAAAGCAAGAGATTCTCCTAAGCAACATATTTTATGGTGGGAGTAGGAAATAGAAATTAACATGTCCCCCAATCCACGTCTATAGCGCCATGGTATGATAACATACAACAATTTATAGAGCATGGAACCTTTCCCGTGCACCTATCAAATAAATAGAATAGGGAAATCCACTTAAAATCTCTATCTTACTAATTAGTTCATGGAGGGATTTTCAGAAAGAACCACAACATTGTTTTGTTAAGATTCCTTGAGCCAGAGGACACAAAGAAGGTACTCAAAGACTTTTACAATGGATAAGCATGTGGTCACTATGCGAGAGACATTATACAGCATAAATTTATGAGGGTTGGTTATTATTGGCCCATGTTATTCAAAGATGCTCACACTTATATTTACAAGTGCCTAGCTCATCAAAGGTGCATCAACTGAGATCAGAGGTCAGTCACCCCACTACTACTAGTAGCAGTTGAGGAACTTTTCCAACATTGTGGCCTAGATGTTATTGGATAATTTTATCCTCATTCATCAAAGAAACACTCATATATTCCAACAATGACAGACTATTTCACTAGGTCGTCAGAAGCAGTTCCCTTGAGAGAAGTAAATGACTAGGAAGTCATCCACTTTTTGCAACATAATATTATAACCAGGTTTGGCATTCCAACATCACTTGTCTTTGATAATGTGATTTAATTTTCATCATTTAAAATTTATGAATTAGCATTAGGAAATGGGATTGTATTAAAACATGAATCTAATTATTACTTACGGGAAAATGGTTCGGTTGAATCGACAAATAAAAGTATTATCTACATAATCAAGAAACTCATCTTCTATGAGAAAAGGAACTAATATAATGCATTGACCAACGCATTATGGGTTGACTGTGTAACTCCAAAGCCTTCCCTAAATACCTCGCTATCTCTGGTTTATGGTAAAGAAGTTATCTTTCTCCCGAACATGTATCTTCCAGCCTTGCAACTCTCTTAAGAGTCACAAGGTAGACCTTGCCTTTTCGTTCAGAGCAAGATAGACACTTTACTCAAACTTGAGGAAGAAAGGATCAATTTGAAAGAGATGTTTTTTGGTCAGCAAAACCATGTGAAACACTGGTTTGATAAAAAATCAACAGGATAAAATATTTTTGGTGTGGGTGGCCTAGTACTGAAGTGGGATAAACCACATGAAGAAAACGGAAAACACACGAAGTTCCAGCCTTACTGGATCATACCTTTCACCATCGAATAAAGGCTCGGTTATAATACACTCAAGATGAAATCCTTACACGAGAGGATTGAACCCTATTAATTTTAGGTATGTTCTATGATTAGAGCAATTTATTTCAATTTTCACAGTTACCTCCATAATGTTTCGAGATTAGCAATCACATCAGCATTAAAGTAAACTACAGATGGAACATAAACATAAATCAGAGAGGACAAGCCAAGACAAGAGAACACAAGATGTCACACTAGCTAGGAACAAACCCTAATTTGGGGAAACCCTTGATCAATTCTTCTTATATGTTCTTCAATAGTTCAACAAAGAGAGAGAGAGAGATAGTACATTTATAACAAAATTCATCACTTTGACTTATCTGGATAAGAGCATAGATCATCTCTAAGAAGATGATACATGAGATCAGTTGAAGACATATTGCTTCAAGTAATTCTCCAAGGTGATTCTGTCACCTATTATTGTGATGCATTTTGTAATCATGCTACAGCTCACCACGTTGCACCATGTTGGACCCATCATCACTATGTTGCATCTCATCACGCTTCATTAATCATGACTGTACCCATCACTGTACTACATTGTGTTCCATTGTTGCACCATGTTGCCATCCTGACCTATGTGTTGGCTGCACCTTGCTTGCTTGTTGTCCCCAGCATGCTGCTCTCCTTCGAAGACAGATGCTCTGGCTATTTTGGCAATTCTCGCCAGTTCTGGCAGTTCTAGCTGTTGCCGGTAGTTCTGGCAGTTCCAGTTGTTCACAGTAGTTCTGGTAGTCCCAACAGTTCTAGCTTTTCCGGTAGTTTTCGATTTTCCACCAGTTCCAGTAGTTTCGACATTTCCATCTTTTCCTGCTTTTCTGGCAGTTCCGACTTTTCCGGAATCTCCATCTTTTCCGGCAGTTCTGGATTTTCCAGTAGTTTTGGCTTTTTTGGTAGTTTTGGTAGTTCTGGCTTTTTCAGCGTTTCTAGCTTTTTCAGTGGTTCTGGCTTTTCTAACAATTCCAGATTTTTCAGCTTTTCTGGCAGTTCCATCATTTCTGGAAATTTCGGCTTTTTTGGAAGTTCTAGATTTTTTGGAAGTTCCAGTAGCTGTGCCTTTCCCCTAGTTCCGTCTTTTCTAGCAGTTCCAGCATTTCTGGCATTTCCGGCTCTTCTAGCAGTTTCATCTTTTTTAGCTTTTCCAGCTTTCTACCCTCTAGATCAGGGAAACGTTATTGCTTAGGATCTCTCCTCCTACTCCTACTAAAATCCAAAGACAAGTAGAGAGAGGAAGAGATCCTGAGTGTTTTGAAATGAATTGAAGGCCACTTCTATTTATAGTAAAACGTTGAGCACATGTGTGGTTTATTTGGTTGTTGGTCAACATTGACGAATTGTCTTATAACGCAAATAAATTCATAACTCCATGAATACTTACCGGAATTGGATGATATTTAGATCAGTCCTACACCTCTTGATGAGTGGGATCTAAGAAAAACATCAACTACTACAAATAAGATGACCCACATGGAGTTTGGCCCTAGTTTCCAATTTTAACACTCCCTCTCAACTAAGGAGAACTCCATCCGTTGATCCATATGTCTAACTGTACTATCTCTACCATGAGTGCCCTGTACTACTCTGCTTTTCTCTGACATAATGAGCTCTACTCTGCTTTGATCTGCTGAGCTCTACTCTGCTGAACCATGAAGAAGAATTGATCGAGAATGTCTCATACCATTCTCTACTGACCCAAAGTTAGTTTCATCTAAAGAGAGTGTGTCACATCACTCTCATTGACCCAAAGTCAGTTCTATTGATCCCAGATCAATATCACAAGAGAGTGTCTCAAACCACTCATACTGATCCCAGATCAGTTTCATTGATCCCAAATCAATGTC
Source organism: Pinus taeda (assembly GCA_000404065.3). Taxonomy (NCBI): domain Eukaryota; kingdom Viridiplantae; phylum Streptophyta; class Pinopsida; order Pinales; family Pinaceae; genus Pinus; species Pinus taeda. The sequence continues at coordinate 2,249 of APFE031752310.1, read as the reverse complement.
AGAAGAGAGTCCCTCAAACCACTCATACTGATCCCAAATCAGTTTCATTGATCCCAAATCAATGTTACAAGAGACTATTTCAAACCACTCGTACTGATTCCATATCAGTTTCATTAATCCCAGATCAATGTCACAGGAGAGTGTCTCAAACCACTCATACTGATCCCAGATCAATGGAGGTCGTCCTAGCACAGGGAGTACAGTATATACAACGATGCATCCATCGATAGTACTATTATGGTCCCTATCCTCATTTCCCTACTGATTGATCAGATGAGGTATTTCCCATTAGTCCCAAATTGCATGGGTATGATGCCTTGACAGGAGAACTAATCAACCTATCCACAGGAGAACGAATCATCTTGTCAGTGGATGCCACAGAGAACTAATCATCCTTGCCCACAGGAGAACTAATCATCCTTTTCCACAGTTTCCACAAAGAACAAATCATCCTGGCCCACAGGAGAACTAATCATCCTATTCCATAGTCACCATGGAGAACAAATCATCCTGGCCCACATGAGAACTAATCATCCTATTCCATAGTGCACCACCAGGTGAGGGTGAGTCGCCCTGTGGTCGTATGTTTCTCCAGTAAGTACCCCATGCCCCCCTAGAGCTCCCAAAGCTCAATGCATGCAACATGCAGGACCCTTATAATAAGCTCTCTCAATGAATCCAAGTCATTCGAGAAAGACACATATTTGACCTTCCTCGGGGCTTTGACAAAATGTCTGCGACTTGTACATCAGTGTCAAGGCGATGGAGCCTCCTCACTCATTGACTTACCATATCGCAGATAAGGTAGTATCTGATGTCTATCTACTGGAGAAATCATCGAATACATGATTCCTAAATAATCAAATCCCCCCTCTAGATGTCACATGGAATCATAGTGGTATTCATCATGTGTACAGATAGCTCACTTAAGAGCTTCTACAGCCATGCAGCTTCACACAAGAACATACTCATAGCTATGTATTCGGTCTCGGCGGTGCTTATAGCAACCGACTCCTAATTCCTGCTCATCCATGATATTGAAGTAGAATCCAAAGAGAACCAGCAATGAGAAGTGCTCTAGAGATCCTCCACACTACCTGCCCAGTCAACATTCGAATATTCATTCGGTTTCATATTTCCAGCAGTGTATCTCAATCCATTAGAGATTGTGCCCCAAAGATATCTTAGAAGATTCTTGGCACTAATCCATTGAGGCTCAACCAAATATGAGCTCACCATGCTAACTGCAAAAGATATGTATGGACGAAATTTCACCAAGAACATCAACACTAATGAGTTTATGAAACTCAGAGGCATTTCCCAAATATTGTCCGACATCAATACCATATAACTTCTAAAATTTAAGATCCTTGAGGTAGTCACAAGATTGCAGTTTATCATTCCACATCCGAGATCCAACTCCCTCTTACTTCTGCAAATGAGAGGGTTTGGACCTGTCAGAAATAGGCCGTCCTCATAAGGTGCTGGTATGAGAGGTTTGTCATCGACAACCTTCGAGTAATGGTTTGGATCGGTTTCACTCCTAGTGAATTCAGCTTCATCAGACAGCTATCAATCCTCTCATACTATGCTCGGGGTGTTTTGCTTCAAGCCATAGAGGGATTTCTTCCACCTGTATACATGAGATTCCCGATCATGAATCTCAAACTCCTCGAGTTGTTCCAAACCTATGGACCTGCTGCATGAGGCGAATGGTCCCCTTATAAGATTTTTCTTCGGTACATCTCAGACATGTACCTTCATGCTTTACTGGAATTCAGACATCCCTATCACCATTTGACTCCCATCAGGTAGGGCCCCATAGCTAGACCTTCGATGTTATAGATGCAATATGTCAATTGACATGATCTCTAATTGACCATCCTGTAACTTGATACAAATTTCCAACCCTGAATCCATGAGGAAAAGAATCTTTGACAATTATATTTTTTAACACGTACCATTCCATCTATGAAAGCCACCCTAAAACCTTTGACTTCCATTTCCGAGATGGACACCAGGCTCTTCTTATGATCAGGTACATAAAAGATATTTTGTAAATGAATCGAGTTACCCTTATTCAGCTGAGAGTTAACATTCCCTACACCCTTTCCGAGATAGGTGGAATCGGTCACAAGTATAATCACATGATTGTTTCCATCTCTACCAAATTAGAGAGTGTACCCATCTATCTGATGAAGTGCCTTGAAGAGTGTAATCTATAAGTTATATTCCCAAAGAATTTGAAG
>APFE031752301.1:6082-18314 GCA_000404065.3 Pinus taeda | reverse complement strand
GATAACAAAAAATATAGGAATTATTCATTAAGGAATCAAAATAAATCTATGTTTGCTTGGAAGCACATAGTGAGAGACTTGGGATTCCTTCATACCAAAAAATATAGACATCTAGAAATTTATTAAATAATTACATAAGGATAACCATAAATAGAATATAGTCATATTCAATTTTCCTTAATTCGCCTACTTTTCATCGATTTTGGGTTAACATGGCTAAACCCTATTACGAGGTTTCTAAGATTATGGTAGACTTTGTCAATCTAACTGTGTTAAATTTTTTTATTGTTTTTGCTAGTATATTCAGTTAGAGAGCCAGTCACTTAAGTTTTGATTCATGAGTGCTTTGCTCTAAGTTCATTTTTGTGGACACTCCATGTCATCTCCTCTCCATGTTTGTAAGTGAAATATTTTGGTGACATGTTTTTCTAGTATATCCATGCCTCTAGGGAATCTATTGCAGTTGCGAATTTTTCCATCCATTTGTCTTGATATTTGTCAACCTATATTTTAGGAATTGATGATTCTAGTTTTATATGGGGGAATTGTTTCCCCTTCATAGCTTCTATGTTGATTATCTTTCTTCGAAATGATCCTAGTATTGGATTTATTCATTTTGTTGCAAGAAAATTTAACCTTTGATGAATGGGTAAGTGAAACAAGATGTAGGTAAAAGTTGAGTGATTGGAGCTTTCTCTAAGTAGGATCTACATGTAGAGGTATATCTTGCAATGATAAAACCCATTCTCTTACATCACTACATTTTACTCCTTATATTGTTTCTTAATGGTTATGTTTTTGTTTTAAAACTTCTGAGTACTTCTAAAAAAAATGAGTTAAATTTTCCGTGTGAGTTTCTAGATTTCATTTTCAATATTTCAAACATAGTTATCGAAAATTCGTTTCACAGTTAAGTTCTTGTAAAAAAATTAGGGTTTTTCTACTAACATTTCTTACATTTTTTACATTGGTATTAGAAAGCGTTTTACATTTGTTGATTTAGATATTGGAATTGTGAGTATTCTAAAAGATAAAGGATGTATAGTTTTACTCTCAAGAGAAGAACATATGAATTCTTACATCTAAATTTCATGTGAGAGGAAAACTCATAGTGAGAAAAGGATACAAAAAATATCGTACTTCTATGAGAACAATTATATTATTTGATCTAGGTTTTACCCTTTTTATCTCTACAACAGGTTTGTTGGATATAGTTTCAATATGTTCAACCAACTTGTCCAAGATATATTAAAAAATGCTTAAACAATAGAACCATTATTAGTAAATTTCAGCACATCTTCAGAGTCCACTATGGAACAATAACGAAAATATCAGCCTTTTCAATCACAACTTGCTCAAGCACAGTTACAATAGCTATTAGGTCCCTACAATACTAGTGTATTCCCCCATTCTTATTGTCATTGTAGCCCCTTATTAGAATTTGTGTTCCCCTGTTATTCCCATATTTTTATTGTTGTGCCCCATAGAAGCCCACTATTGTTATTATTGTGCCCTTACATTATTATTGTTATGTCGACTTTCATTATATTGTGATCCCTTAGAATCCTATATATAGAAAGGAGGTTTTATTATTTGTATAATCAACGAATTGTTAATTTGTGTAATGTAAAGGAGGTTTCCATTAGAAGAGGATACCTTGAAGTCGTTGATCCATCTCTTAGTCTATTTTGCAAGCTCATTGCATAACATTTGGTGTCAAAGCTTTGGATTCTAGGGTTTTGCTTCTTCAAAAAGAACATTATGGAATTTTCTCTATAGCTTTGTTGTTATGAAGTTTTAGAAGTGGAAATTAAAACCCATTTGATCCAAGATATTGACTAAACCCATGTACCAATTTCAGATCTTGTCTCGCTATATTTTGGTAGATATGATCCAAGGAGTCTAGGTTTTTTGCAGGCTCCAAAATTCGATTTCAAACATGTGACATTGGGAAAATCGCCATAAAATTCTCTCTAATAGTCGGATTTAAATTTAGTCAGATGTGACAAAAAGAGAACGGAATATTGTTTTTTGGGTATTGGTTGCAGGGCTGAAGGCTGAAAAAGGGACACGTGGCACGTTGTACAATTTCACTCTACTGAATGAGTCTATAATAAAGTAATTGTGGGAGATTGGGCATAACTATTTCTTGGAGAATCCAATCTCGATTAGACTTGTGGGGTTAGAGAGAGGACTTAGAGTGCTATAGGATGGAATTTAATACCTTGGAGATTTGAAATTATAGAGATACATCAGATTCAATATTGTGCTCCTACAAAGGGAAAAAAAAAAAGTTGTGTAGTTGTTTTTTCTTAATTTACATAAGTTTTGTTTGAGAAAGTAGTTTGAAGTAATTAAAAGGGAATTATGAACCATAATTATCTTGAATTTGTTACCCAAAGAAAGAAATGGAAAAAACTAGTAAGAAACCAAAAATATCTACTATGACACATGAAGAAGAGGAAGAAATGCAACACGATATATCAAAATTATGAGATCAAGTGTAAAAAAAAATTCTCTCACAAAAACTAATTAAATCTTAGATGGATGGTTTGAATAAAGACATGCAAGGTTTGAAATAAGTTTGGACAAATTTTCTACAAGAAAGGCTTCCTAATGGCGACAGGGTAGTAGAGGAAACTCATGATGAGAAGAAAAGAAATGTTAGTCATGATTTCATAGACTCTAATGTTGGATAAAAGACCAACCATGTTCCAAATATCAATATGAGGAAGTTTGATGGTAAGGATCCCATAACATGGATACATAATGGAGAAATATTTTGATCTCCATAATGTGAAAAACACACAAACACTACGCATTACAACTTTATATTTGAAACCCAATCAGTTTGTATGTTATCAATGGCTTTTCTCTCAAAAAAAAATTGTCACCTAGTCAATTTTTATGGAGGAAATGATAGCACATTATGGGGATACAAAGAGAAAAACCTTCTTTAGCCAATTGATAAATCTCAAACAAAAGGCTTCAATGGGAAAAACCTTCTTTAGCCAATTGATAAATCTCAAACAAAAGGCTTCAATGGTGGAGAACATTGAGGACTTCCAAAAATTGAATATAAGGGTAAAATATATTCCAAAGGAGCATAGGATTTATGTGTTCATAGGATCTTTAAAAGATAGCATCCAACATGAGATTCACCTTTGGGAATAGATTCATTGGAGAAGGCAGCGAGGTTGATAAGAAAAATTGAAAGAAAAATTATGGCAACAAGGAAGCCTACCACTCACAACTATAAATATGGAAGTGTTGTTGCCCCTAGCCTTCCACAACCCACAAGATTGACACCACAATAACTGGAAGAAAAAAGAGAAAAATGGCTTTGTTACAGTTGTCAGAGAACATGTGTTATGAAAGCAACTCACAAAAAGATAGAAAAGATAGATCAACGCCTTAGAATTTAGCCTCTTAGAAGGGGCAACCTCCTTTACATTAAACAAATGAACAATTCTTGGATGATACCAATGAAAAAACCTCCTTTCTATATATAGGAGTGTAAGGGGTCACAATATAACCAAGCCGACCTAACAATAATAATATAAAGGCACAAGAATGACAATGGTGGGATTCTATGGGGCACAATAATAACAATAAGGGATACAATGACAATAGTAATGGGGAATCACTAGTATTATAGGGACCTAAAATGCCCCTCTCCTTCAAAAAAGTGTTGTCGTCAATTCTTGAGTAGTTCTGGATGCTTCTATATAAAATTCTCACCCTCCCATGTGGAATCTTCAACATGTAAGTTCTTACACTTGATGAGATACTCTGAAATTGATCGGTTTTGTAGCTGTCGAGTTCTTATTTCTTTGGCTACTTCAAGTTTCAAGATGATTTTTCCTTCCTCATCAAGTTTTCGAAATATTGTTTGAACTAGAATCTTGTCACCTATAACCTTCTTTAAGCATCAAACACAGAAAACTGGGTGAACTTGGGAAGTTGTAGGAAGCTCCAATTTGTATGCCATAGTACCTATTTTTTGCAACGCATTGTATAGACTATAATAATTTGGTGATAATTTATTATCCTTCTTAGCTTACTTGAGGGACAGTTTTTTATATGGTTGTAGCCATAAAAATACCTAATCACCTACATCAAAACTTCTTTTGCTGCAATGTTGATCTGTCTGTTGTTTCATTCTATTCTGCACCAAGGTGAGGTTATCCTTTAAGAGTTGGAGAACTTATTGTTGATGCTCGATGTGATCTTCCACTACTTTAACCTTAGAGTTTGCTCTTAAATATGATGTGACGGATGGTGGATGATATGCATAAAGTGCGATAAATGGGGTCATTTTTGTTGCAGTATGGAAGGAAGTGTTATACCACCATTCAGCTAGAGGCAAGCATTTCACCCATTGTGTCTATTTATTAGATACAAAGAAATGAAGATATCCTTCCAAACATTTGTTTACTATCTCAGTTTTCCCATCAGATTTAGGATGATAAGATGAGTTATGAGCTAATTGAGTACCAAGACAAGAAAATAATTATGTCCAAAAATTTCTAGTGAAAATTGGATCTTTGTCACTTACAATAATCTTTGCGTTTCCATGTAGCTTTTGAATTGTTTCCATAAATTATTAGAAATTGTACTCACTTTAAATGGATGAGATAATGCACAACAGTGTTCATACTTGGTAAGTATGTCAAATACCACCATGATAACACTCTTTCCTTTGGACTTGGCTAAACCTATGATAAAATCCATTGAAACCTTCTCCTAATGTTGGCCTGGAATTGATAATGGTTGTAATAGTCCTGGGGTCTTAATTGTTTCAACTGTATTTTGTTGGAAAACTTAACATTCCACCACAAACTTTTGAATATTTGATTTAAGGTCATCCAAAAAAAAAAATCCTTCTTAACCCTATGGTGGGATTTTAGAAATCCTAAGTACCCTCCTCAGGGATAGGTGTGCAACTCCCTAAGAGTCTTTCGTTTGAGTTGGGAATTCTTACATAGGTATAATCGATCCTTGTACCATAACAAATCATTTTTCTAGCTAAATGTATCAGATGTACTGGGATCTTGTTGTATCTTTTCAATGAGTTCTCATACATCCTCGTCATTCTTCCATTCACACCTTACTTCGTTTATCCTATCTAGTTGGATAATAGAAATGGCGCAAGTAATTTCTTCCACATCCTCATCCTTTCTTGAGAGTGCATCCGCCACAACATTTTGTTTCCCTTTCTTGTAGATGATTTCAAAGTCATATCCCAACATCTTTGTGACCCATTTTTACTACTCTTCTAAAGATAATATTTGTTATAAAAAGTATTTAAGACTATCATGATCTATTTTTTCCTTGAAGTGTTTTCCCATTAGGTAGGGTCGTCATTTCTTAAGTGCATGTAGTATTGCCAACATTTCCTTCTTATAAATAGCTTTGTGTAAATATTTCCATTTGATTGGAAGACTTTCGAAAGAGTGGGTCTTTCTTCTTGCATTGAAACAATAGCAATTCCATTTCCTAAGGTATCACATTCCACAATAAAGGTTTTTGTGATGTCCGGTGTAGCTAAGACTAGTGCTTGGCACATTGCCTCTTTGATATGTTCAAAGGCCTTTTGTTGCTTCTGCAGTCCATCAGAATGCATCTTTCTTCAATAATGTTGTTAGAGGTGCTACTATTATCCCATGATTCTTAACAAGCTTGCAATAATACCCTGTCAACCTGAGAAATCCTCGTATATGCTTTATGGATGTGGGGATTTTCCATTCCTTAATGGTTTTAATTTTTCTAGGGTCTACCTTAACACCTTCATGAGATACAATATGACCCAGATATTCCACCTCTTGTACTACGAAGAAACATTTGGAGATATTTGCATATAGTTATTTCTCCTCCAATAGTTTGAGCACCATGTCAACATGTTGGACATGATCCTTCTAGGACTTGTTGTAGATTAGTATATCATCAAAAAATACCAACAGAAATTTTCTATGGAAGGGTTCGAATATGGAATTCGTCAAACCTTGAAATGTAGAAGGTGCATTAGTAAGGCGAAAAGGCATGACCAAAAGTTGATAATGACCCTCATGAATTCTAAATGATGTTTTAGGAATGTCTTCAGTCTTCATTTTGATTTGACGATATCCTAAACGAAGATCCAACTTGGTCAAGTAAATTGATCCATGCAATTGATCCAATAATTCATCAATGATAGAAATGGAAAATTAATCTTTAATAGTGAGCTTGCTGAGCTCCCTATAATCAGGACACATGCGCCATGATCCTTCCTTCTTGTGAAACAATACTATTGGAGCAGAGAAAGAACTTTGACTAGGTTGAATTATACTAGCCTCTAGCATTTTTGCAACCATATATTCAATTTCACTCTTTTGGACATAGGGATATCTATAAGGCCTGATGTTTGGAGGAACACTTCCTAGAATCAAATTGATATCATGATCATGATCATGAATCGGTGGGAGGCCTTTGGGAGTCTCAAATACCTTGGAATGATTGTCCAAGACTTTTTGGAGATCTCAAGAAATGGATAATTTCGATGTGGGAACCTATAGTGAACATATTTATGCAATTATGCCTCATTTCTATTTCTTTAGAAGCTTTGTCATTCTTCTAGAGCTGACTATGTTTCCCAGTTTCCCTGTGATACCCCTTAATTCAACTTCCTTTCCTTCTGCAAAGAATTTCATGAAAATTTCTTGAAAATTGAAAGCTACTGTACCCAAGGATTGTAGCCATTGGATTACTAGTACAACATCAACACCACCAATTGGAATGGAAAGCATTGGGCTATTCAATACATATTCTCCCATGGATAGCTTGATATTATGGCTCTTTCCTAAGCAATATATGGTTACTCAACTTGCAACCATCACTTGAAACTCCGGTGTTCGATATAGGAAGAAATTCAATTCCTTCGCTATCTTACAATGAATAAAATTATGGGTACTTCCCGAATCAATCAACACTATTACCATTTCCTTCTTGCTATGCCCTTCTATCTTGGTAGTTTGAGGAGTGGTAATTCCAGCCACTGCATTACAAGATATCGCCAGATTCATTTCTTCTTTTTCTAGGGTTTTTTCTTGGTGTATATCCTCTTCCTTTGACGTTTATTGTTCCTTTTCTTCTTCCTCATCATAATATATGTAAAATAATTTCTTCTCGACACACTTATGACCTTTAGTGCATTTTCTATCACAACTGTAACAAAGTCCTCTTGCTCATTTTTCTTCCGATTGTTGTGGTGTCAACCTTGTAGGTTGTGGATGGCTAGGGGTAGCAACACTTCCATCTTTATGATTTTGAGTGGTAGGCTTTCTTGTTGCCATAATTTTGCTTTCCATTTTTCTTTCTAACTTGAATGTCTTCTCCAAAGAATCTGGTTCCCAAAGGTGAACCTCATGTTGGATGTTATCTTTTAAAGTCCCTATGAACACATCAATCCTATGCTCCTCTAGAATATCTTTTTACACTTATATTCAATTTTGGGAAGTCTTCAATGTGCTCCATCATTGAACCCTTTTGTTTGATATTTATCAATTGGCTAAAAAAGTGTTGCTTTTGGTATCCTCATAATGTGCTATCATTTCATTCGTCAAATAGCCCAAGTGACAATTTTTTTACGAGATCAAAGCCATCGATACCATACAAACTAATTTGGTTCCAAATATAAAGTTGCAATGCATACCTTTTGTGTGTTTTGCACATTATGGAGATCGAAAAATTGCTCCATCTGTAGTATCCATGCTCCTAGATCCTTGCCATCAAACTTCTTCATATCGATATTTGGAACAAGGTGGTGCTTCGATACAATGTTAGAGTCTATCAAATCATGATTAAAATTTATTTTGTTCTCATCATGAGTTTCCTTTACTACCCTTTCACCATTAGTAAGCATTTCTTGTAGAAACTTTTTCAAATCTGTCTTTAAATCTGTCTACAAAACTTGCATGCTTGTCTTCAAATCTGTCTTTAAATCATCCATCTCAGCTTCCACGTCATCCGTCTTAGCTTCCACACCATCCATCTTAGCTTCTACGCCTTCTTTAAACCATCCATCTTAGCTTCCACGCATTTCTTTAAACCATCCATCTTAGCTTCCATGCCATACATCTTAGCTTCTATGTATTTCTTTAAACCATCCATCTTAGGTTGTATTACTTTTTGTGTGAGTGACATTTATTGTACTTGGTCTCATAATTTTGATATCTCATATTGCATTTCTTCCTCTTCTTCATGAGTCCTGCTAGAGCTTTTAGGTTGCTTACTAGGTGTTTCCATTTTATTTCTTCAGGTCATCAATTACCGATAATAATGATTCACTATGCCCTTTGAATTCCTTCAAACTAATTTTTCAAACCAAGCTCATGCAAAAATTTAAAAAAAAAAACAAACCTTTTTTGTCACTTTGTAGGAGCTTGATATTGAATTTGATATATTTCTGTAATTTTGGATCTCCAAGGTCTGAAATTCCTTCCTACAACAACACTTTGAGTAATGTTTCTATCTCCGCAAGTCTATTCAAGATTGGATTCTACAACGAAGAGTTATGTCAAATCTCCCACAATGACCAGAGTATAGAATTTTTTAGTTCAGTGAACTTGTACGACATGTCGTGGGTCACTATTTCAATCTTAGGTTCTAATAATGGTACCCAAAACACTACAGTCCGTCCTATTTCTGTGACTTCTTACGAAAGTTAAATCTGATGCTCAAAGAGAAGGTTATGATGATTTTCCCAAGGTGACCTATTTGGAATGTAATTCAGGAGTCTGCAAAAACTCTATCTTCCTCAGGCTATATCTCTAAAAGATATAGTGAGACAAGATCTGAAATTTTGATCAGAGGTTCACAATGATTTCTTCTCAAATGGGTTTTTTTTAGCTTTTGAAACTTTGTAGAGAAAGCGTTATAATGAACATTCCATGATAACCTGTTTTAGACAAAATTCTAGGGCTTCCAAAAACCCTAACTTCCTCATATCATACCTCCGAAAATATAGTGAGAAAAGATATGAAATTTAGACATGAGATTCAACAAGATTTCGTCTCAAATGGTTTTTTTTTCTTCTGAAACGTCGCAAAAAAAAATTTATAGCGAAAATTCCACGATGACATGTTTGGAGCAGTGAAACCCTAGAATCCAAAGCTCTGATACCAAATGTTATGAAACCAACTAACAAAAATATAGAAAAGATAGATGAACACCTTAAAATTTAGCCTGTTTGAGGGGGAAACCTCGTTTACATTACACAATTGAACAATTCTTGGATGATATAAATGAAAAAACCTCACTTATATATATAGGAGTCTAAGGGGTAACAATATAACCAACCCGACCTAACAATAATAATATAAAGGCACAAAAATAACAATAGTGGGATTATATGAGGAACAATAATAAAAATAAGGGATAAAATTACAATAGTAATGGGGAAATCACTAGTATTATAGTGATCCAGGTGGATATTGGTGGCCACCCACTAATTCCACTTGGATCCCTTCTAGTGCTTCTTTCAGTTTTTTCAGTTTCCTTAATTATAGCACATTTTACTATTTTTAGCAATTTTTCGGGTCCTAAACTTCCAGAGCCGTTTTGAGGCCCTAAACGACGTTTTTTGGGAAATATACCATCAACAATTTTTCTGTCTGAAAGTCATCTTTGTCGTAGTCCTCAGAGAGATCTTTCCAACGGGCTATCATGCGCGTCAAACGGAGATAACACGACCAATTCGCGACCCTAGTAAGTTGATGTACCAACTTACCCAAAAACGAGGCCCACAATTTGGCGTTTCATCTTCTGGGGTTAGGTTTTGGAATGTGAAGAGTTTTCCATTATTTCTCAACAATAGATAGGCCTTCGAGCCTCATTGTAACACAGCTCAAAGGCATGTATCCACACATCTCTTCTCAGAGATAAGCTACTACCATCGCCCCAGTTGGTTTATTTCCATTTCTGGTTGTAAGCATATTTAAGTATTTTCCATTAATGAGATGAAGTATTATTTCCGTTGCATCTTGTGTATATGGTTATCTTTGTAATTTGTTATGTTCTTGTTTAAGTCTAGATCAGTGGTATCAGAGCGATCTTCTTTTTTCTCTATTTTTCTTTGCATGTCCCCAACGAGGTCGGGATATAAGGAGTTAGGGCTTGAGCTGGTCGAACCTTTGCAAGACCAGCCTCGCAAATCCTGATGGCCTCCCATGGCGGATGAGAAGAAAGATGAGGGAGCAGGAGATCCTATCAAAATCTTGCTCAAAGAAGCCCTCGAGCGACAACGAAACGTGATGATGGACAACTTTGCCGAAATCCTTCAGCGGCTACCCAAAAGTGAGGCATCGGCTTCCAGCAGCTACTTTGGAAATGCCACACCCTTTAAGGTACAAGTTAATTTTGAAATCCCCATATTCGAGGGTCAGATAGATGCAGATGCCATAGATAAATGGTTAAATCTGCTAGAAGGATATTTTTCTGTTCATGAATTTTCAAGTCGAGGAAAGATTGTTTTCGCTCTTCTCAAAGCAGCCCCCCACGTCAAGGACTGGTGGGAAACCTACTGCGAGCAGAAGGATGAAACTAAAGGCTCGCTATTTTCAGCCGCACCCACCTGGAATTCATTCCGAGATGCCATTAAGGAGCAATACTATCCTGTTGGAAGCTATGAGGATGAATACATAAAGTGGACCACGCTGCGGCAGGGAAGGGGACAAGATGTGCCAGAGTTCACCAATCTTTTCCATACCCTTCACACAAAGTTGGGTATCAAGGATTTGGAGCAGCATTTGATACTCAAATACTGCAGCTTCCTGCACAAGTACATCCAGGAAGAAATGGAATTCCTGAACATCTCCTCGCTCGACATAGCATACCGATATGCCGTCAAGATCGAGCAGAAGTTTAAACAAAAGAAGTGAGACTTTGGGTCTGTGAATCCAAAGCAAGGGAAAGGTGCATGGAAACCATAGAATAAAGGACAGAGCCAAGGCAGGGAAGCTCAAGACAACCTGCCAAAGCTACAAGCAAAGAACGGTGCCACAAAGCCGAAAAAGGACACGGGAAAATGATGTGAGTTCCATAAGAGCTCCACTCACAACACAAGTGAGTGTCAAGCGAAGCAGTCACTGGTGGATGAACTAAAGGTTTCAGAATTAGATGCAAGTTCTGACTTTGAGTCAGAACCCAACAAGGGGAATGACAAAGGGAAGTAGATCATTGATGCAGATCCCAATGCCACTGTTGCTACAACCAAGATCCAGGAAAATGAACCCGAAGATCAAGAGGAGGAGGAGCGTCTCTTCCACTCCCAGATGTGGGTAAGGGGCTCCCTACTACAGTTCATTGTCGATAGCGGGAGCCAAAAGAACCTCATTTCGGCAGAGGTCGTGAAGCGGTGGGGCTTACCGACCACAACACATCCACAACTGTACACCATCGGGTGGCTGCACCAAGGACGGGATATTTGCGTGAGCCAACAGTGTCGCCTTCCATACAACATCAAGCCCTTCATAGATGAGGTATTGTGTGACATTGCTCCCCTTGAAGTTTGTGATGTATTATTAAGACAGCCATACTTGTGGAAGCGACATGATGTGTATGAATCAAGGCCCTGTGCTGTTATTATTACATTGGGAAATTAGTTGTACAGGATACCAGAGGTGGCACCGCCTACTACCATCTCTTTGATTACTACAAAACAATGCAGTAAACTCATTTCCAAAACTGGAAAATTTGTTTTCTTGACGATACGCCCTCAAGGAAAGAAGAAGACAGTGGCCACAACCTCCAGACAGGGCCCTTCTTCGCGACAATTATAGGTGGACAAGGTCGTGGAGGAGTACGAGGACATCTTCACCTCCCCCGCAGGGGTTCCTCTGCACTGTCAGGTCAAGCACTCCATCGATCTGACCCCAGGTGCGCCGCTACCCAATGGACCAATTTATCAGTGCTCCATTCTTGAGAACGATGAAATCAAGAGGCAGATTCAGGAGATGCTGCAGAAATGCCACATTTCTCCGAGTTCATCTCCTTGCGGGAGCCCAATTATGTTGGTATAGAAGAAGGATGGGACTTGGAGACTCTGTATTGAATATCGGGTGCTATACAAGATCATTGTCCGTAATAGGTACCCAATCCCATGGATTGATGACCTCCTGGACCAACTAAAGGGGGAAAAATATTTCAGCAAGATTGATTTGAAGTCAGGATATCACCAGGTACCGATCGAACCCTC
>APFE031752293.1:23488-35078 GCA_000404065.3 Pinus taeda | reverse complement strand
GAACAGCAGGAAACAAAAGTGTTGTTTCTGTTAGTCAAATCGGAGCAATAATAGGAAAGAATTACACACATTCATTTATAAAATTGACCAAGAAAATAAACAGAATTCAAAGACACAAATAGATACACAGGATTTACGTGGTAAAACCTCAGCAGGGTGTCAAGGAAACATCCACGGGGCAAGGGATTGGAATCTATTAATTCAACAATGATTCTCCACACATGATTACATTTCTTGGGCATTCACTAGTTTTATACCAGCTGCCTCCATTACATAACTACTATTTCGGTATAGAACTAACTAGTTATATTTTACCCAAAATTACATAATTCATTGTCAATCTAACAAACTCCACCTTGACAACAATTTCCTAATCCCTTGCCCATGCCCATTCATCATATTTTCTGCAAGCAAAGAGAAGCTAAACACCATCGCACCTTCTCTACTGTAACTGGCTTTGTGAATATGTCTCCACAATTTTCTCGCGTATGGACCTTTTGAAGAGATACTTTTTCGCCATCGATAACATGTATCAGAAAATGATACCTTACATCAATGTGCTTGGTTCTGTTGTGATAAGTAGGATTTGTAGCCAAGTGAATAACACTTTGACTGTCACAAAGTACATTCACTTTCTCCTACATCCTTCCAATCTCATCGAGTAGACCCTTTAACGAGATTTCTTCTTTACTGGCATGTGAAGCAGCTATATATTTGTCTTCGGTAGTGGAAAATGCAACTATTTCTTGAAGCTTTGACATCCAACTAATTGCTCCACCTGCAAGAGTAAAGACATAACCTGTAGTAGATCTTCTTTTGTCCAAATCACCTACATAGTCAACATCTACATATCTGCAGACTGAACCTTCACTACCATTAAAGATGATGCAATGGTCACTTGTGCCTCTTAGATATCGAAGCACCCATTTCACTGCTTACCAATTCTTTTTGCCTGGATTTGCCATCAACCTGTTGACAACTCTAACTGCATGTGAAATCTCAGGTCTTGTAGATACCATCACATACATTAAGTTGCCTACAACATTTGCATATGGTACATGAGACATATACTTCTTTTCTTCATCATCTCTAGGACTCAAAACTGAAGAAAGTTTAAAATGGGAAGCTAGTAGAACATTAACAGGTTTCAAATTGTTCATAGAGAACTTTTCAAGTAATTTCTCCACATAATTTTGTTGTGGTAAGAAAAGCTTACCATTTTTCCTATCTCTTTGTATCTCCATGCCCGAGATATGTTTTGCTACTCCAAGATCCTTCATATCAAACATCTTAGAGAGTTGAGCCTTTAACGTGTTGATCTTTTCCATGCTTTTCCTTGCAATAAGCATATCGTCAACATACAAAGGTAAGATAATGAATATACCATTGAGAATTTTGAATTATACACAATGATCATACTCAGTTCTTCTAAAGTTTTGGCTCACCATGAAGGAATCAAACTTCTTGTACCATTTTCTAGTAGACTGCCTCAGACCATACAATGATTTCCTGAGCTTGCAAACTAATCATCTGCTGTGACCTTGTACAAAACCTTCTGGTTGTTCCATATATATCTCTTCATTGAAATCACCATGTAGAAATGTTGTTTTAACATCTAACTGTTATAACTCAAGATTAAGTTACGCAGTTAGTGCCAACGCAGTATGAATAGAAAAAAGTTTTACAACTGGAGAAAAAATCTCATGAAAGTCTATACCTTTAACCTGAGAATACCCTTTTGATACTAGTCTCGCCTTATACCTTTCAATACTTCCATTAACCTTCTGTTTCAGTTTGAAGACCCACTTTCTTCCAACAACACTTCTCCCTTCAAGGAGCTCTACAAGATCCTAGGTATTGTTCTTGGCTAAGGAGTCCATTTCTTCTTCCATAGTCGTTTTCCATTTTTCGCTATGTCTATCATCTACTTCTTCCTGATAACAAGAAGGTTCTCCATCTTCAGTGATCAAAGGAAAACATGAAGCAAAATCTTCATACCTTTTGGGAGTTTTCCTTTCCCTTGTAGACCTTCTTAGAGTGACTGGTTGCTAAAGTGGTTCAGAAACTTGAACTGTTTTAGAAGCTTCAATGTCTTCCTTTGTGTCTTCAACACCTTTTTCTCCAGAAGTCTCTCCTTCCTTTCAACTGTCAGCGAAAGGTCTAGCCTCCAACTAAACTCGTTGATTTGGCGATACGTGTTCCTGTTCAATTCTTTCAACATTTGATTTTAAAAGAGAGGATTCATCATATGTTACATATCTACTAATGACTATCTTCCACAATGTAAGATCCCACAACCTATATCATTTCACTACATATTCATACCCCACAAAGACATAACATTTTGACTTTGGATCTAATTTTGAACGCTGACTTTTCGGAATAAGACAATAAGCATCACAGCGAAATATCCTAAAATGTGAATAATCACAAGACTAACCTATCCAAACTTCTTCAGGAATTTTACAATCAATTGCTACTGAAGGTGATCTGTTAACTAAATAACAAGTAATAGATATTTCTTCTGCCCACAACGCATTTTGCAGGTTAGCATTACTGATCATACTTCTGGCTCTTTCCATAATATTCTGATTCATACGCTCAACAACACCATTTTTTTGAGGAGTATAAACAACAGTTTTGTGTCTAATAATTCCCTCATCCTTAAAGTATTATTAAAATTCAACTGAAGAGAACTCACCACCATTGTCAATTCTTAAACATTTAATAGATTTGTGTGTTCTTTTCTCTACCATTGCTTTCAATTCTTTAAAGACATTTAATAAATCAGCTTTCTTTTTTAGCATAAAGACCCAAACTTTACGGGAGAAATCATCAACAAACATTAAAAGGTATAGAGCACCTCCATATGACACAATAGGGGATGGTCCCCATAGATCAGAATGAATATAGTCTAAAACATCTTTACTATTATGATTTCCAACTTTAAATCTTTGTTTACACTGTTTTCCATACACACAATGTTTACAGAAATTTAACTTCAAGGATTTCAGATTGGGAAGAGATTTGCATTTCATCATTATCTGAAGACCTTTCGCGCTCATATGACCCAATCACTAATGCCATAGACAAGTACTCACTTCTTCCTTTTCTGATGCAATTGTTGCTTCACTGACCTGAGTGCTTCCTTTTAATGTGTAAATATTTCCGACCTTTTCTGCTTTCATAACCACTAGGGCTCCTTTAGGGACTTTCAAGGTCCCATCGTGACCTATAAACTTATAACCATCTGAATCCAACACTCCCAAAGAAATCAAGTTTTTCTTGAAATCAAGTACATGTCTAACAGTAGTTAATGTTCTAACTGTGTTATCATACATCTTAATCCTGATATCTCCCATCCCAATAGTCTGGCATGACACATTATTACCCATAAACATAGAACTACCATTTACATTTTCATACAAAGTAAACCAATTTCTATGTGGGCACATGTGACGAGAAGCACCATAGTCTAACACCCAGCTATCTAAACCCTGAGAGACATTACATTCAGGTGAAATTTCATCTATCATAATTTTTTCTTTAGTAGATAAAACATCGTCTATCATACCTGGATCGACCTGATTTTATTCCTTCTTTGGGTTATCGAATTCCTTTCATTTCCAATAGTCTTTCTTCAAGTGTCCAATTTTATTGCATTGCCAACATTTTTCCTTACACTTCCTACCCTTCAATTTCAATCTGGAAGACCCCCTTGGTTTTTCTCCTCTTTCCTTTGAGCGTCCTCTAGGTGCCATGGCTTTTGATGTAGCTATTTCAGTACTGGATTTCCTTCATACTTCTTCAGACAGGAAAGATCCCATGACTAATTCAAAATTAAAAGAATTAGTAGTGCTCAAGTTGATTGAAGTTACGAAGTGATCCCATGATTCGGGAAGAGAACACAACAAGGTTATGGCTTTATCTTCTTCCTGTATTTTAACTTCCATATATGTTAATTAACATATAAGTGTATTAAAAACATTCAAATGTTCTGCAACGTTTGAACCTTCTTTCATTTGAAGACTATATAACTGTCTTTTCAGATAAATTTTGTTGGTTAATGACTTTTTCATATAGAGTTTTTCCAGTTTTCCCCACAATCCTTACACTGTAGTCTCTTCAATAACATTGACGAGAACTTCATCCTCCACGCATAATTGGATGGTACTAAGAGCTTGGACATTCAAGTCCTCCCAGTCTAAAGTAGTCATGGTTGCAGGTTTCTTAGTTGCCCCATCCAATGCCTTGTGCAACCCTTGTTACACAAGCAGATCCTTAACCTTCAGTTTCCAAAGAGAAAAATTGCTCTTTCTGGTGAATTTCTCCACCTCGAATTTCACATTCAACATCTTGGCCATTTTTTATCCTTCCTAGGGTTTCAATCTTTCTAGGGTTTATATATATTTTTGGTTTGTCTTTCTCAAAAAAAGATTTTAAAAAATTAATAATTCCCCAACTCAACATATTTTTATTTCAAATCCTTTGTTTCCTTACACCAATTTAATGGATGAAACACTTTGTTTTTACTTCAATTTAAATGAAATATTCCCTTCAATTCAAATAAAAAACCACCTTTTACAAATTTCTGGAAAACTTCTCGGAGAAATTTCTCTCCAAATTAAAAAATTACCCGGATCCACAAGCTAGGCCTCTCGCAACACGCAGTGACAACTCCTCTCTCCTCTAGCACACAGAGGTCAACTTCAATGGACACACTTCCTAGTAGCACACACCGGATTTGTCCTCTCTACCCCAGCATGTAGACTTTGAGCCTTCTCACCACACAGTACTAGACTGGAGCCTTCATGCCATGCAGAAAGCAGAAGTCTCAGGCACAGTCCTCCTCTCCTCACGCAGAGATGGCCACACGCAGAGATTTCGGTCTTCATGCAGAGTGAAGTGTCTCTAGTCTTCATAGCCTCCTCTAAAAATAATACACGCTGAGGGGATTCACCTCCTCAACGCAGATGGCCTCCTCCTCACGCAGATAAAAAAACATGTCTCTTCTCCAACATGTAGAATCCAACATAGGGTAGAGGGTTTGGCAACAACTCCACGCAGGCAGATGGCTTCCATTCACATAGCAATGCTCAGCCACGCAGCAATGAAGCAATATGTAATACACAGCAATGGTCCATGCTTCATGCCCTCCATGCAGAAACGGGTTTAGCCAGCAATGGGAACCGTCTTCCTCTTCACGCAGCAGCGAGTCTCCCATTTTCTTACACGTAGCAATGGCCACCCTTAAGGAACCATCTTCCTCTTCATGCAGCAGTGTGTCTCCCATTCTCTTACATGCAGCAATGGCTGCCCTCAGTAGTGACAAGCTCATGCATAGGTAGGTATTCCTCTATAGTGGCAGACTCACTCACACGCAAGTCTTCCTCTATAGCGGTAGGCTCATTCACATGAAAAAGGCCGCATACCATTGGCTCTAATACCACTTGTTAGTCGAATAGGAGAAATAATAGGAAATAATTACACACATTCAGTTATAAAATTGACCAAGAAAAGAAACTGAATTCAAACACACAAATAGATACACAGGATTTACATGGTAAAACCTCGATAGGGTGTCAAGGAAACATCCATGGGGCAAGGGATTGGAATCTATTAATTCAACAATGATCCTCCACACACGATTACATTTCTCAGGAATTCACTAGTTTTATACCAGCTGCCTCCGTTACATAATTACTATTTCAGTATAGAACTAACTAGTTACATTTTACCAAAATTACATAGTTAGTTGTCAAACTAACAGTTTCTTCGGAAAAGGAACAACAAAAGAAAAAAAGTGTTGTTCCTTTGGAAAAGGAACAAAAAATATGAAACTGTTGTTCCTTTGGGAAAAGGAACAACAAGAAAACAAAAGTGTTGTTCCTTCGGAAAAGAAACAACAAAAAAACAAAAGTGTTGTTCCTTTGGAAAAGGAACAACAAAAACGAAAGTGTTGTTCCTTCGAAAAGAGGAAAAACAAAAAAAAAGTGCTATTCCTTTAGAAAAGGAACAACAAAAATGAAAGTGATGTTCCTTCGGAAAAGGAATAACAAAAAAACAAAAGTGTTATTCCTTTGGAAAAGGAACAGCAAAATAAAGAAAAGTGTTGTTCCTTCGGGAAAGGAACAACAAAAATGAAAGTGATGTTCCTTCGAAAAAGGAACATCAAAAAAGGAAAAGTGTTTTTCCTTTGGAAAATGAACAACAAAAACGAAAGTGCTGGAAAAGGAATAAAAAAAAAATAAAAGTGCTCACAAGTGTTGTTCCTTCAGAAATGGAACAACAAAAATGACAGTGTTGTTCCTTCAAAAAAAGGAATAGCAAAAAAATGCAAGTGTTGTTCCTTTGGAAAAAGGAATAGAAAAATGGTGAAACTGTTGTTCCTCCTCAAAGGAACAACAAAATGCAGAGGTGTTGTTCCTTGAAAAAGGAACAACTAGTCGGTGAAAATGTTGTTTCTTCCTAAAAGGAACAACAAAGCGCAAATATGTACAGAGAATAATTTATGCTAACAAAACAAAGGAATGTACAGAGTGTAAGAACAGTTAAATCACTTAATGAACCAAAGGTGTGGAATATTTCTCTTCCTCAACCAAAATCTGCATGTTGGAGTCTTCGCAGAGTTGCTGGTAGAAGGATTCCCGAGTAAGTGGTTTGTGGTATAGTTGAACTTGGTGGCCATTTGCCTTGAATGTATGTCTAGATATGTCAATGGTGGTTAGAGTAAGGGTGCCATTATCATGTATGTTCTGGATTTCATATGGCCCTAGCCAACGATTCTGAAGCTTCCTCGGAAAATCCGGAAACTTGGAATCATATAGGAGCACCCAATCTCCTTTGCAAAAGACTTTCCTTCTAATCAAAGTGTCATACCATTTAGCTTGCTATTGTTGGATCAATGCAGTGTGTTGAAGGGTAGAGAGCTTGATTTCATCTAGCTCATTAATCTGCTGTAACCTATTAATCTATGCCTCGTTTAGATCTAGACCGACTTATTATGCTGTTTTCAGTGTTTGTATCCTAATTCTATTGGGAAGATGGGTTCCTTTCCAAATACTAGTTGGTATGGTGAATAGGTGGTAGTGCTTCTCCATGTTGTTCTGTAAGCCCACAAGGCTTCTGGTAAGCTTGCAGCCCAATCTTTTCTATGTGACGCAATGGTTTTTGTTAGGATTGCTTCTATTATTTTATTGCTACTTTCTACTTGACCATTTGTCTGTGGGTTGTATGGAGTAGTAAATTTATGCTGGATATGATAGTTTATTAGTGTTGTAACAATATTGTTACTAGAAAAATGTGGTCCACCATCTGTAATTATATCTCTTGGGAGCCCATATCGCACAAATATATGGAACAGGAACTGTATGATGGAATCCTCTGTAGCTATCGTCAATGCCTCTACTTCAACCCATTTGGTGACATATTATGTTGCTACCAAAATATATGTTTTATGGTTTGATGATGGGTTAATGGGACCAGAAAAATCGAGGGCCCATCGCTCAAATGGTTCAATAACTAGCTGTGGGTTCGGGGGCATTTCGTCGGACTATCTATGGTGTCCTGCTCTTTGGAAGTTGTCACAAGCTTGGATGAACTTCTTTGCATCTTTGAAGATCGTGGGTCAATAATACCCTGTTTGCAATGCCTTTTGTCTAGTTCTTCGATCAACGAAATGTCCGCCACATGGTCCGTCGTGACAAGCTCTCAAAATGTAAAAAATTTCATCTTCGTGGACACATCTCCTAATGTGCATATCTGCCATGTATGGAATAGGTAGCCGCCAATCCAAGAAAATCGAGTACTTTGATGGACAATCTGTTTTCATTCATTGGGGGTCAAATGTTTCGGTAATTTTCCTACTACTAAATAATTTGCAACATCAGCATACCAGGGTGTTTTAACAGTGACAGCAAACAAATTCTCATCTGGAAATTGATCTTCAACTGCTGCTGTGTCCACTGGTTTTGGCATTCGCGAGAGAAAGTTAGCTACACGATTTTATTTTTCAGGTTGGTCCTTTATTGTGATATCGAATTCCTGTAATAAAATTATCAATCTGGTTACTCTACCATTTGTGATTGGTTTATTTGCTAAATATTTTATGGCAGAGTGATCTGTATACAAGATAACAGGATATCCAATAATATAATGCCTGAATTTATTGACAGCATGTATTACAGCCAAAAATTCCTTTTCGGTAATAGTAGAGTTCAATTCAGCAGGAGATAAATTCTTGCTAATATAATAAATTGCATATGGTTTTTTTCTTCTTCCTGGCCAAGGAATGCTCCAATAGCTGTATCTGAAGCATCTGATGAAATTTGAAATGGCAGGTCCCAATTTAGACCTCTAAGGACTGGAGCTATTGACACAAGTTTTTTCAGATCCTGGAAAGCATGGTTGCATTTTTCTGTCCAAAGAAAGTCAAGATTACCTATCAATGCATATAGGGGTGCAGTAATATGAGAAAAATGTTCTATAAATCTTCTATAATAACCAGAAAATCCAAGAAAACTGCATACCTCTGCCTGAGTGGTAGGAGAGGGAATTATCAAGATTATTTGGATTTTGGCCAGGGCTACCTGTATTCCAACTGCTCAAATATAATGGCCTAAAATAAGTCTTTCTGTCATCATCATATAGCATTTTTCATAGTTCAAACAAAGCCTGGTGGTAATGCAGTGCTGCGGCATTTTTTCCAATGTGTCCAATGCTGGGTCAAAATCATCTCCGTATGGTGTAAAATCATCCATGTATACTTCAATCCCTTCATTTATTAAATCTGAAAAGATGCTGAGGATAGCCCCTTGAAATGTGGCAAGGGCATTGCATAGGTCAAAAGGTATAACTCTATGGGAAAATGTTCCCCAAGGACAGGTAAAATTGGTTTTGTCTTGGTCTTTAGGGGCAGTCTGAATTTGATTGTATCCACTGAAGCCATCTAAGAAAGAAAAGAATTTCTTTCCTACCGAAGTGTCTAATACTTGGTCAATGAATGGAAGGGGAAAGTGGTCTTTTTGTGTTTCTTTATTTAGCTCTCTATAATCTACAAAAATCCTCCACTCTCCATTCTTCTTTGGTACAACTACAAGTGGAGAGGCTCATTTTCTCTCGGAGATAGGGTAAATAAAGTTCACATCTAAAAGTTTTTGGAGTTCAGCTTTTACAATGTCTTATAGGTGAGGGTTAAGTCTCCTTTGTGATTGCTGAATGGGTCTTGCATCCTTCTCTATGTAAATGTGGTGTGTACTTAACTGGGGATCAATTCCTTTCATGTCAGGGTAGTCCCATGCAAGTGCTTCTTTGTGTTTCCTCAATAGTTGGATCAACTTCTCTTCTTGTTCTTGGCTCAGGTTGGCATTAATGCTTAAATTATTTCTAGGCTCAATTTCTATAGTTTTTCTATTTGAGACAGAGGTAGTAGGTATTGTTTGATCGTGAGTATCTTTGAGAGGATATTCTTCTAATTAATTATCAAATGATGCTTCTATCATGTGACATCGTATGTGGGATCTAGATTCAGCTTGGCTAATAAAATTGTTAATGGCATCATCTTTTGTTTGGTCTTTAAAATCGAGGGCATCTTATATGGTTAGTGGAGATCTAATATTTTCGGTGAGGTATGATATAGGATGTTTGTTAGTTTTTATTGTTGTGACACTTGGCTGGGCTGGAGGATATAAAGCTAGATTCTTGATATTAGCCCCCCCAGTTATGGTCATACTTCCTTGTCGGTAGACAATATAAGCATCAACAGTTGCAAGCCAAGGTCTACCTAAAATCAATGGATGTCCATTAAGTTGGTTTTTGGGGTTTATTATCAGAAAATCGGCAGGATATTCCCAGGAATGAACAGATATCATGACATCATGCAGTGCGCCCTCTCTCCTAACCACAGATTGGTCAACCAGTTCCAATAAAATGGAAGTTGGTTCTACTAATGTAATGGCCAGTTTTTGACAAGTGGTGGTTGTTAAGATATTGATTGCAGCTCCTACATCAACTAGGGCATTTGAGAAGGTTTGTCCATTGATCTGTATAGTTACTATTGGATTTCCTGGGCCTTCAGATTTAACGGGTGTTTCTTTTCCTGATAATAGATCAGATAAGGTACCAACGACTTGGACTTTTGGTTTATATGTTATTTTCCTCCTTGGTTTCTTTATACATAGCTCTTTGATGGTCTTTGCATATATTGGGATGTCTTAAATGGCTTGGAGGAGTGGGACTTTTATGTATAGATTTTTAAGTTCTCCTAGAATGTCAAAATCAAGATGTTGTAAAGGTCGAGGTATAGTTAATAATTCTAGGAATGGAGGGGAAGATGTGATTACTTGATTATGAGTTTGTTGTCTGATCACATCCTCTTCTTGCAGTGGTTGTTTTATAGGTAACTAATTTTCAACTTGAGCTGTTTTATCTCCCTTTGTTTCAATGATGCGCCCAGATCTTAATTCAAGGTCATTACACTCCCTTAGATTGGTTCCTATCTCTGGTGTTTCGATTATTTGAATGGATTGGACCAGTCTATTATTTGAATTAGGGTTGGGTTGGGCTAGGAGTTGTGGTCTTAAGTTAGACTAGGGGTCTTGTTCTAATACTGGCAGTGTAGGTTGAGGGAGCGGAATGGTTCCTACTGGCTGATTCATCAGTCTTTGCCAGTTTGTCTACCGAGCTTGACAACCTGAAGTAGGAGGGGACCATTGTGCTCGATATATGTTGTTTTGCCAATATGGTGGAATAAATAGAAAATTTGGCCAACTGGGTTGACTTGTTTGGTTTGGCCATGGCACTGATGGTTTCTGTCACCAATTTGAGATGGGAGGTTGATTTTGCCATAGTGTATTATATTGTTGAGCATGATATTATGGAGGTTGAAAAGAGGAAGTGATCTCAGAACGTACCTGATTGTCGCAGCTGCCATTGACGATGCTGATTGAGTAGGTACATCGGTTCTGGATCTTCTTCTGCTTCCTTGTATACTGCTTTCAATCTAGGGAGTGAGGGAAAACTCTCTGTAGAGTGGTCTTTTGTACAAATGGTGCAAACTTGGATTGCATATAATGGACACTCCTTGTGGTTGTGTTTCTTTCTGCATCTAGGAGAGAACATTGCCAAATTCTGTTCTGCCTCAACTTACTTTTGTTTGGCCTACATAATATGAAGTTGTGTTGTTAGTGTCCCCAATATGTTAGTCTTTGTAGAGTAGTTGAAAGGTATGTTATAACGAATAACTTAGTGGTGTTTCAAGCAATAGTTGTAACCTTTTCTTTGTTATACAATAGGGAGAATGCAATGAGAATGAGTACAAATGACCCAATCACTGAAAGTTATCTTCTTTATGCAGGAAAGGACAAAAGTAGGAAGGTGCGGTCTGAAACAAGAGTCCCATGAGCAGATAATGGCTGTCCCTCTAAAACCGAATAAAGTCCAGACCAGGGCAGGTAAATCAAGGCAAAACAATCCGGGACGAGAAGAAGGACTGTCAGTTCGGAAGGCTAGGCAGAGAAAAGAAAGGAGTTAACAGTTTAACAGATCCCTCAGGATCTTTGATCCTGAGGGATCGTTACGTTCAATTATTTTG
>APFE031752293.1:0-14694 GCA_000404065.3 Pinus taeda | reverse complement strand
AGCACCACCGGCTATTCACCATATCACTTAGTGTTTGGAAAGCAGCCCATTTTTCCTATAGAATTCGAGATCCAAATGCTGCGAACTTCCCAAGAAGTCAGATTGGATTTAAGTGAAGCACAGAAAAATCGATTACAGCAAATTAATGAGTTAGATGAAACAAGGCTCTTTGCATTACAAAATACAGTACTCATTCAACAACAGCGAGCCAAGTGGCATGATGCGCTCATTAAAGACAAGATATTTCATGAAGGAGACTGGGCTCTGTTATATGATTCTAGATTTCAGGATTTCCCGGGGAAGCTTCAAACTCATTGGTTGGGACCATACGAGATTCAAAAAGTCCATGACAATGGGACCCTTACTCTGATCACAATCGATGGGTCTGGATATACATTTAAGGTAAACGGCCACTGAGTTTGTCTGTATTGCAAACTGCTCACTTGGGAATCTTTTTGTCAGCAGCTATGCCAAGACACTAATATTACGATTATGGGCGCGGAAGGAAAAACTTCCTCACCTTTAGATCAGTAAGAAATTCATCTTTTACCACATTTTGTATATAAGATTATAAATTTTGTATATATGGTTTTTTTTTGCTGTTCCTTTTCAAAAGGAACAACACTTGTGTGTTTTTGCTGTTCCTTTTTAAAAGGAACAACACTTTTGGATTTTTGCCATTCCTTTTCAAAAGGAACAACACTTTTGGATTTTTGCCGTTCCTTTTCGAAAGGAACAGCACTTGAGTATTTTTTTGCTGTTCCTTTTCAAAAGGAACAACACTTGTGTGTTTTTGCTGTTCCTTTTCAAAAGGAACAACACATTTGGATTTTTGCTGTTCCTTTTCAAAAGGAACAACACTTGAGTGTTTTTGTTGTTCCTTTTCAAAAGGAACAACACTTGTGTGTTTTTGCTGATTCGTTCTGTTCATATGAAGGATGTGTTGTCCATTCTCTTTCCAAGGCCATAAGAAGCAGCTATACACTTATGCAATGAATATAAAAGCCAGGATATACCGAGATCAGCGTATCATAAATCGCTATCTTTAACAGCCCTAGTATTGATGCAACAACAAAGGAAGGATCCACACACTCATCGTTCTTGCCGTCATAGTCTCACCTTCTCTGCCTTGTTGGAAATCTTTATCATATTGAGTCCCTACAATTTTCTCTATTATTACTTGGAAATAAGAACAGAAGATTTATATCTTCCTATTGGGATGACAAGACTTCTTCCGCCATTCCCACTCTTAAGGAGGGCTGAACCACCCTTATGTGTAATTCCACAAGAGAAAAAGTCTGTTTCAAAAGAAAAAAGAGCAAAAGCAAAATAAAAAGAAAAAAAATTATTTGTCAAATGCAGGATAGGGGGTTTCATTAAAGAACCAGCCTACTATGATCATAAGATTGGAAGCGAAGCGGCATTCGCATCATGGCCACCACACCAGGGATATGGTTCAACGGGTTCACTACATAAACAAACCTTGGAACAGGGGGTCTCATTACGAGCCAGCCTGCCCACGTTTCGCACCTCTCTAGTGAATGGCATCATGGTTATTTGGTTACCAAGCCAGCTTGATGGCCTGCATTTTGACAAGAATTGCTCTTCAAAAATACACAAAGGATCATGGTTCTAGGGTGAAATAAACAACTCTGCCAAGGTTATGAACACCTGTCGGCAGCAGAGCTCTGTTAATGGTATCGGAGTCATAATATATACACCAATTTGGATCATATTAAATACTTCTTTCTATCCTCGTAATAATTATATCTTACACTTTGTTGGATACGTCGCATGAATACCTATCACCACCAACCATGGAAAAGGTATCGACTATGACTGCCGCAGACTTTATATGAGTGCTAGATGTCCTATCCTCCTATCTTGCATCACATCACGCATGCTTATACAAAACGCGATCTACCCTTTGCCTCGATCTTGGTATTTCTTTGTCTAATCTGAAACATGACAAACCTCCATATGCTGCTCCTTTATGACTTGGTGACGAGATGGCGGCCCCTCCTCCATTTGACGGCTGGGACAGCCTATCATATTGCGTGGGGGGGGGCGACCTCATTACTCCGCTGGCCACGTGTTAGCACATCATTCGGAAATGATATGGTACGAAGGTACGATATGGGTTAACGGCATGACAATGCTATTTTTGCAAAGAGTTGTTATTTACAGACCATTTTCATGCATGCTCTGTGTTTTTTTGTTGTGATTACGTTCTTTGCGACAGGTAATTGTTGTTCCATCTAGATCCCGAAACAGAACCATGG
The DNA here is from genome assembly GCA_000404065.3 of Pinus taeda. Lineage (NCBI taxonomy): Eukaryota > Viridiplantae > Streptophyta > Pinopsida > Pinales > Pinaceae > Pinus > Pinus taeda. The sequence goes on along the minus strand of APFE031752293.1, from coordinate 12,412 downwards.
GAGGCAAGGCTATCATAAGCGAGCCCAGTAAGCTAGAAGTCTCTGAAGCCGCTCGGGAGATCCTAAAAAGGGCGGGGTGGCTAACTTAGTTTAGCCGCCTGCGTGAATCAAATGAAACTGTGGCCATGGAATTCCTGCAGAATTTGCAGGAAGAACACTCCGTAGTAGGTGGGAAGCAGATAATGGTCATGGAGGAAATAATCGCAGAAGTAACAGGATTACCAACCTCAGGACCAATATGGACAAGAAAGAAAGAGAGATTGCAAAAGACCATAGAAATTTTCCAAGACGAAGGACAGAATCTGACAGTGAAGGGAAAAGGAGTGCTGCCGGCAACGCTAGGAGAACCTTGGAGCGAATTGACAAAGGTAGTGCAGAGCTACATCACCTGCGAGGGGCGAAAAGATGTGGTAAGACCGCGTCACCTTAAGCTCCTGGCTGTGTTAAAAGGAAAATGTTCTATGAACCTCCCTGCATTGTTAAATTCATTACTGCATGACGCCTCTTGATGCCTGAAAAAGGCACACCATGAAGACGCAGTGGTTAGCCACCATGGGCTGATTCGCCTGATAGTGAGCTACAGTCTCACTTAGCAGCAGAGTAGCTGGGGGGAGCTTATTACAGCAATGGGAGGGGGAGTGGCATCACCATCCCCAAAGGCTAAGCATCCCGCTAGTACCTCTGAAGCACCTAAGAAGCCCAGAGAATCGCCAAAACCCAAGCACCCCTTGGATACACCCGAGCAACCCAAGAAGCGCACGGAGTCAGTAAAACGAAAATGTTCCTCTAGAGCATCTGGACATGCAGAAAAACATAAGGAACTGGCCACAGAAGAACGTGCTGCCTCGAAACGTAGGCATTCCTCTGGCACCCCAGAGTAAGCTGAAAAACGCAAAAAGGTGGTGGTGGAAGAGCAGGTGGCCAACACACCCGAACAGCCTGAGAGGCGTAGGAAGTCAACTCGGTTGGCAAGGATAAGAGGCAGGCTGGAGAAAATCCAGCTAAGCATCGACCAGCCGATCAAAATAACAGAGGAACCACCAGTGTCAGAACAGGAACCCTCGGGGGAAAATGAGGAACAAATTGAGAACAGAGCAGAAGTCGAGGAAGGAAATGAACATTCTGACTCTGAGGCCGAGGCCAGCTATCCGGAGGCAGCCACTGAGCAGCCAATTCAAGAGGAAAGAAATGAACATTCTGACTCTGAGGCCGAGGCCAGATATCCGGAGGCAGCCACTGAGCAGCCAATTCAGGAGGAAGGTAATGAACATTCTGACTCTGAGGCCGAGGCCAGTCATCCGGAGGCAGCCACTGAGCAGCCAATTCAGGAGGAGGAGATGGGACAATTGGGGGACAGCCCTCCACAAGTTCCCATGGGAGAAGAAGAGCTGGCCACCATCTTGGCCAGCCTGGGAGATTATGCTTTACCTTCCAGTCCAGCAGACCCTCGTGAAGGACCCTCCGAGGAAGAGGCGCATGAAGAATATCATGAAGAAATGGCAGGAGGAGAAAACCCCCCTGTTGTTGATAAGGAAAATGTAAATACCAACTAGGAACAACCCGTTCCCAAGTCACCGGGAGAAAACCCACCTGCTGATGTCGCGGAGAATGAAAATATTTGTCGAGAACAGTCCGTTCCCAGAATGCCAGAAGAAACCCTCGATGAAAGAGGAGCAGAACTGAGGGCCGCTCATGCGCCCACAGCCGAGGCAAGGGAAATTGAGAAATTGAGAAAGAAACAGCAGAGGCTGCTGAATATTATAACCCAGCTTCGGCAGAAAATTCGAAGTTTGAAAGCCAGTCTGAGAATAAGGAGGACTATAAGGAGAAAAAGAAGAACAAATGTAGCAGGGTCCTGTCAGATGAGAAGGCAAGGGGCTTATAGGCGCCTTGTAGGTCAATACTCCGCTGATAGACCTACGGCTGTTCCAACCAGCACTGAGGGACAAAATGTCGTTCCATTTGGTATGGAACATCAGAATTCTGTCCCTATTGACGCTGAGGAACAGACTGTTGTTCCAAATAGCCCAGTGGGACCAGCTGTCGTTCCAATCAAAACCGAGCCGCAAGACGACATTCCATTTACAAAGGGGCCATCGTACCCCTTTATTCATGTTAAGAAAGAAAAGCAGTCCAAACTGAGGCAACTAGGCAGCGAAACAGGAAGGTCCAGGTAAGACTCCCTGCCTCTGAGAAATCATGGAAAATGGATCCAAAAACCAAGGCCTTGCACTGCAAGATGAAGCAGGCCCGACAGGAGGCTGACCAGCTAAGGGAACAAATGATCCCTCGGGAAAAATACGAGGAGTTGCAGCAGAAAGTTGAGCAGTTAAGGGAACAAATGATCCCTCGGGAAAAACATGAAGAAATGCAGCTGCAACTGCAGAACATGAGTCAATCAGAGAGTCAGGCCTTTGAAGGATGGCAGAAGGAACATGAGAAGGTTGCCAAGGTAACACGTCGACTAGATGTTGTTATTAAACAATTGGACACTGTATGTTCGCTGTATAATGATGTTTTGACTTGCAGGGCCCCTGCAAAGAATTATGCTTTATTTCTCCTTGAAAGATACTTAAGATTGAAAATAAAAGCCGTCAGGGCAGGTGCCCCCATTCAAATTAATACTGTTAATGATTTTATTGATTGTTGTAAACATTATGGGGTTAAGGTCCAACGGTCACTATGTGAATTCTATTTGCACAATATGGTGTTGGAGCAGGAAACTGATTTAAACCCTGGCCCTTTTGTGGGCGATATACAGCTACAAGCCTTTGTTTCATTCGGGGTCAATCAGTTGAAGTGGCTCAAGGCTTACAATGCCTTCCAGAGGCAGGAGAACATCCTAGATCTATGGGTCAGGGCCGAGCCTAGAGACCCCGTTCAACTATGGCAATCACACAAACGCCTTATGAGAACCCCAGGCGTCATGGAACTGCTACGGCCCATGCATGAGGGTTTGATCCGAAATAGCTTGGAATACTTTCTGGCTATTAAGGATTCTGCCCTGGAATCTGCCAAATTCCGCTATCGGATTTCTACCCCAAGCATCCAGCTCAGGGAGCCATTCAAATACGAGAATTTTGAGCTGGCTGCTGAACGGTTGGCCCTTTACGGCCAGCACATCCTGCGTGCTGGGTCGTCTTGGTTAGGATACCGGTTCCGTAGCCCAATTATTTGGCACCCTGCACCTGGGTACCAGGCCTTGTACGATATGCCTGCAGATCAATTGAACCAATTCCTTGATAATTTGGTTGCTCACCATGGTTGCAGACCTCCTCACAAGGTGCCCTCTCCCGTCTATTCTCTTACAACTCTCCATGTCAATTATAACGTTTTCATGAGGCCATGAAACAGAGTAAGTCGGGGGGTGTGTAGAGCATTGGAAAGGTATGTTTTAACGAATAACTTAGTGGTGTTTCAAGCAATAGTTGTAACCTTTTCTTTGTTATACAATAGGGAGAATGCAATGAGAATAAGTACGAATGACCCAATCACTAAAAGTTATCTTCTTTATGCAGGAAAAGACAAAAGTAGGAAGGCGCGGTGCAAAACAAGAGTTCCATGAGCAGATAACTGTTGTCCCTCTAAAACTAAATAAAGTCCAGACCAGGGCGAGTAAATCAAGGCAGATCAATCCGGGACATGATGAAGAACTATCAGTTCGGAAGGCTAGGCAGAGAAAAGAAAGGAGCTAACTGTTTAATAGATCCCTCAAGATCTTTGATCCTGAGGGATCGTTACGTTCAATTATTTTGTTGTTTAGTTAACTCCGCCATTACTTGTATAAAAAGGGGCAGCATTGAAGACTTAAGGGACGTCTAGAGTATCTTGTATTTTTACTTTCTGTTTATAAGCTGCACAGTTGGTTAAGCTCAGACTATCGAGTCTCTTTGAGACTTAGTTTTGCTGTAATATCATTGATGCGTTAATATAATATATTTGGTGTTACTTTCCCCCTGCATCTGAAGTAAGTTTCGGTGGTGTGCCATTGGAAGCTAAGGCCCCGGCTCCAACGGACACTGGCTGATTGTATCATTACAGTTTGGCTTCGTGTGGTTTGTTTATTGTTCTCAATAATCTGATATACGTACATGTTGTTCCATACTTGTTCATCAGTAGTTTTCCTTTTGTAAATCTTTGTAACAAGTTTACATCATATTTCCAGCATTGATCACATAACATTGTTCTAAGTTGTTCACTTCCGTTACAGAATTTATAAGTGGAATGTTTCAGCTACATATGGTTGGAGTAATGGACTACTGGTAAATCGTTTCAGATTATGTTTATATAATGATTGAGTTTCCCTGTTTATGGTGATTTGTGTTCCTTTGATTAATTGTCTACTTGTTACAACAGATTGCTCTCCTTTGTATGTAAGTTGATGCCAAGAATTGAGAGTGTTGAACTCGCGAGATTTAGTTTCTTCCTGCCGTTCCTTTTTTACTGCTGTTCCATTTATGAATTGTTGTTCCCATTCTGCTTCTTCTGTTTCCTTTTTACTTGCATTCATTGGTATTGTGTGGGAGGAAGATCAAGGCTGTTGTGAGACACACAGACGCTATTATGCTCCCAGATCCATGATCCATACTCTAATTCCTTTTCCTTCATCAGTTTCTAAAGGGATGGGTTACTGCTTCCGTACCCTTGACTGACAAAGTTGTCGTGTGTGATTTCTTTATGCAAAAGTAATTTAGTATAGCTTAGCATCCGTTTACTCTTGTATTTCTTAGACCTATACTACTAAGCATTACTCTGACAAATAGCCTCAAATCGAGATACCCTTCACAATAACAAAACGCTCCCGGATTGACTTGTAATGTGAGATAACTAGAGGTGAAAAAGGCCCTTGTTACAGCTCTACACTCTTGTTGAATTCAGGTACTCCTTTGTTCAACGAAAGTGTCACTCTCTCCTTAGGAATTTTTAAGGGAGTCTGGGGGTTATCTCTTGTCTTGGTCTCATCCAAGGTTCTATCTCGTTTCTACCTCCTCAAAAGCCTCTTTGGATTTTTTGGTAGGACTAGAGAAGTCTTGGGTTTGGTTAGTCTAGCTAGTCTCTAGTCTCTTACTTCCATATTTTACCTCTTATGTGAGCTCTCCTTCGAGATTTGGCTTTTTCTCTTCTTGCAAGGAGAGTATTTTATATTGTGTTTGCTCTCTCAATCAGAATGATATGATGTAGAGCACCCTTTGGGAGATGAGACACCAGGAGAGTTCGACCATCTTCACAGCCATGGGCCTAAGTGGTGGCTTGACATTCCTTGGCTACATACAACAAATGCACCCTAGAGGAAATTCACAACATCATTTAGGATATAAAAGAGGAAGTTTGTTTCAATGGAAGATTTATTCCTAATCAACATGTGGAAATTGAAACACACAGTTAGATTCCTTAAATAGAAAACATTAAGTCTCACCAAGCTCCATACATCCCTCACATTCACTCCACCAGATGTTGATATTGATCCTCCTCCCCCTATTGAGGTGGACTCTCCTTCTAGTTGATATGGTTCATAGAATTATGTTTTGTTATGTTGTTATCAACAAAGAGGCCACTTTCTACACTTATTTGCATATTAATTTGTAGAAATTAATGTGTAGATTCGAAACTAGTCATGAAATTTACTAAATCACAAGACTCGAAGTTTCTGTATTGATCTACGAAATTTAATTCACCATCTAGAACACAAATCATATACATGCAAAAGGAAACATCATGCATGCATAGAGATTTATCTAGGGAAAAACAACTACTCAAAACCCCCTCCTATGTGTATTACATTAATCAGAGAATAAAGATGAAATACATATGCTTGCTCAAGCCTTAACGCACCCTACAAGTGTATAGTCTATGCCCCTGCCTAACTGACTAAATTTGGCCAATACTTAGCCAATTTTCAATCCCTCCAAGCTCTTACTTCTTTGTGATGTTCCTTGAGGAAATTAACCCCTATTATTTAGGAATTTCCCACTATTGAATTGCAAAATTCCTTTGTATCCTTCCTCTGACTTCATGCACCACCTGTACACATGGGAATAGTCTACAATTGATAGTACACTGCCTTGGAATCTCCATCTCAACTGGGTAACTTGAATTCTCTGCATGCAATAGCTATTTTGGGTTGATTGATCAGTTCATTGGTTCATCATTAAGTGTGGTTGAAGTTCCACTTCCACAACTTGACCTCCAGTAGTTCTTCTGACATTTAACTGAAATAGATTGCTACAAATTAGAAATCAATCATACTGAACTAAAATCAAGCTTCCCCAACTCGAATTAACTGAGTTAATTGAGTGGAAAGTGCCATGTCACCTCAGTTAACTACCTCCAAGATTTTTGCTGAAATATAAATTCGATTTTTTTCTAGTTTGACCAAGACAAAGTCAAACTAAAATTTATTGTTGCATTTTCAACATAGTTTATTCTAGTCTAAATTGTGTTAAGAGCAACAACATAATAGTTTTTTTTGTTTTTAATTACAATTTGAAGGCCTTAAATTTTTTTTATTGGTTCCCTGCCCGAGTGATATAATGCAAGGTGAGGAACATTCCTCTGTCGTCAACCCGAGCCTTAGCAAGGGGAGGCATGGCAACCTCACTTCACACCTTCCCAATGCATGATTCATCAAAGATGTTGGACAACCACAACATCAATCATTCAATCTTAGATATGACAACATTGTGGGTAATTTGAGAAGTGTTTAAGCAACGCAACATGCCTGGTTCATAGGGAAATCCACTCATTTTTCTCTCGTCGAAAATGCATCTAGCTAACCTAGCTGTTCTACTACTAAGTTTTCTTTTTGTTTCCTTCATATTGTCAAGGGAAGGTCTAGGTCCCCCTAACCTAACCTTCCCCTTAACTCACACCTAAAACTCAATGTTGGAAAATTGATCTTGGTCACTCACAAAGATGGGCTCGTGAGCCTGAAATTTGAAGGTTTTTACAAGAAAGGGCGGGTCGAATGCTTCTGGTGGTAGTTTACAGAGTATTACATGGAAGCCAGTGGGTTCTAGACCATCTCCATCTCCCTTAGCCCCGCACATGGTCTAAGGTAATTCACCTTGTCAACATGTCCCAATTTTCATTTAATATCTCTTTTAAGTATATTTGGTGCATTGGCTCCTGTTGGCATTGGGGAAGTTATTTCTTATTGGGATTTTATGCCTTACCATGTTTCTTTTGGGTCCCCTTCAATATATCCACTCTAGGGCTACAATCTGGGTTCTCACTACATGTTTGTCCTTCGCAAACACCCTCCACACTCATTTCGAGTCTTCCTTTTGACCTTCCACCTCTCTACGCTCAGCTTTTGGTCCACCTCCCCCTATAAGCATCATCTCCTTTTTCCTTCCACATCGTTTTATCATGTTTCTCTGACATGGTTTGCAATGTCACACCAATGAGAAAGGTGTCGACATGGCTCCTCCTCTCGGGGAGAAGGTAGTTCTTGTGCCTGCCAGAGAGCCCAAGAAGTTGCTCAAAAATATCGTGACACAACATTAAACCGTATACAGTTGGAAATTCATGAAGCCTCTTTGAAAGCTATTGTTGAAAGGGAGGAGCACTATGATTCTTAAATACTTGAATCTGTAGCTGATTGGCTACCTAATCCGAGGCATATTCGAGGGAGGTAGAACTTATACATATGCTTAGTAGAGCTTACTGGCATATAAAAACTCTCATGGGTAAGGCCCTCTTAGAAAGGAATGAAGCTAAAAGAGAATTGTCTCACTAGATGAATCATATACAAAAGGAGTATAGAACAATGTTTTTGGAGCACCCTGATATGGCTATCGAACTTGCAGGAATGGAAGCATTGCTTACCAAAGGAAAAGGACCTCCCTCTCCCCGTGCTCCCTCTGTGTCCATAGACATCTCAACCTCTACCTGATTGCTCTCATGGTTATAATTTTGGATCATAACAACTCTTCCTAGAGCATTTATATGTTCTCAATTATATTTCTTATCTTTATGTTTAGATAGCATCAAACATTGTCCTTTTTTGTTAGTTTTTGCACAAAGATATTGCTCTTTCACCACCAGTCTAGTTAACCCAGTGGCAAACCAATGCGAGAAAGATCTTGACTTAGTTGTATAAGATGTCTTAGCAATAGAATTTGAAACTTGCACGAAAAGAAAAAATTATCATCTATGTTATTGATATGGTTTCCCAATAACAAATCATTATTATTATCCAATTTTAAGGCCATGGCCAAACCAAACACCAAATTGGTGTATGTGACCCCCTTGTTTGTGAGACAAGGGACCCACCTCCACTCAGAGATTTCACTGCTAAATTTACAAAGACATACACTACCTCCCTGATTTTAAACCGGTGAAAATTACCTCAATTAGTTGAGTTCGTGTTACTAAAATGCTTTCTTATTAGAAGGTCACAATTTACCTAACATTTGGTAAATATTTTAAATTTAATTCATTTAGTTATATGGGAAGGATGAGATGAGATGGGCCCACGTCCACTTATCCACACTCCGAGTGAATCTTCGACCAACCAAAACTTCTCATTACTCTCCTCCACCCGATCATTATTATACACACATGGATATAGCAACCTGGATTGCTCGCTTCATTTTCATTCATTCCTTCTTCCCTCGTCTTCATCTCATAAACTCCCCTCTGGAGGAGGAGCAGATTATTGATCCCCAAGTAGAGCCGCGGCACAGGGATTCTGATCTCATAAAATGGCTGCAGTTACAGCGGCAGTGTCAGTGCCAACATCCACATCTTCTTCTTCTCGTGGTCGGATTGCATTGGAGCGTGCAGCGTCTCCCTCTGCAGAAAGATCAGTCTCCTTCCAAAAGGTACAGTCGATTCATTTTAATAGCACTGCAATATTGAGCCAGATAAATAGCGGCTTACAATCCAGATTCAATTAGCTTGCATTGGGTTTTTGTGAATTATCAACAAGGGTAGTAAATTTTGATTGCCTTGTATTGCATTACTGTGAAAAAACAGAAAGAAAAAAGCTGTTGAATTTCAGGGTCCAGTTTTCTTGTTTTGTAATTGAAGCCCTGTACTGATGTAGTCACGATTTTTGGTGTTCCGTAGGCATTCCTTGGCAGTAGACTGAACAATTCTGATGCTGCTGTTCTCTCTGCAAGAGTCCGCACAGTTTCACTCAATTACAGACACTCTGTTAAGGCCCAAGTTACCACAGAGGCGCCTGCCACTCCCAAGGTTGCGAAGATATCCAAAAAGAATGAGGAAGGTGTAGTTGTGAACAAATACAAGCCCAAGACACCTTACACTGGACGGGTACTCCTCAACACCAAAATTACTGCTGATGATGCACCTGGAGAGACATGGCACATGGTCTTCAGTACCGAGGGTATGTTATGATTACTCTTGTCTTTTTTGGGTAGAAAAGTAAACTTCGCATGTATGTCTTGGATACTATGAATTTACTTGGGTTACAAAATTTTGGAATATTTAGAAATTTGATGGATAGGAGTGAGTGAGCTCAAAAGATTAACCCTTTTTCCTGATAAATTGTTAAGAAGAGCTTATAAATTATAACACTTCTCTTAACGTAACTAAATTATAACACTTGTCTTGACATTAATGTAGGAGAATTGCCCTACAGAGAAGGACAATCAATTGGGATCATTCCCGAAGGTATAGACAAGAATGGCAAGCCACATAAACTCCGCCTCTACTCAATTGCTAGCAGTGCCCTCGGAGATTTTGGGGACTCTAAAACAGTAAGCTATCTCAGTGATTTTGTGCTTTTAGTTTGCACCATACATTCTTGATAAAAAAATTAATATATAGGCTGAACTGATAGAAACAAAATGTGGAAAGTAACATCATATATAGAGAAGAGATGTTTTCCCAAATGAAGCAGAGATGATATATTCATGTCACCATTTCAATACTTGCTGCAGAATTTTTGATAGATCAGTAACAGCTTTATATGTTTTAAATAAAATTAAGTTTATATATCTATTATGAATTTAACCTGGATCAGATTTTATCAAAGGAAATCAAAGCTTCATGTTTATTTTTTTCCTTAGACTGAAGTTTTTAAAAATAAATCCCTTATATGATATGCATTGTTATTTATATTTCTTCCTGGCATGCTTATTTTTAATATAATTTGATCAAAGGAAATCAAATTATTCTTAACATTGAAACTGAACAGTTTATTTATTTGAATGCAAAACTAGCCACGGTTAAGCAGTTTGAGAATTTACTACTTGCCATGATTTGACTCTGCAACAAAACTTGATCTTTTACAGGTGTCTTTGTGTGTGAAACGCCTTGTTTACACTAATGATCAAGGAGAGATAGTAAAAGGAGTCTGCTCAAACTTCTTATGTAAGTGCATTAATCTACTTTAATTGTGTAACAAGTCTGTTAGTGTAGCAAGTGTCTCTCTCCCTCCCCAGTATGGCAGGTAGATTGATGAAATATGTAATGAAAAAGTTTTAGGATTAACAAAAAAGAGCATCTCCTTTGCTCAAATGCCTTCACCCCTACAATGTATATGTAAATTTTATATAAAAAATTCACTTATAAATACAATCCCTATCAATATCAGGCAGATATTTAGATTTTACCAGATCTTTTTGGGAAAAAGAAATCTGATTTGCTTGCACTTTAGAATGTGTAATTATATTTTTTAAAAATTAATTGGTTAAACCTAATGTATTTGCTTTTTTTAATAGAAGGAAGAGATATTTTTATATTAATTTTAGATTTAGATTTAGAGAATATTTTAAAATCTGATATTTTACACTCTCTTAATAATCATAATCATATTCTTAGAATCTTCCATTTACATAAATTAAATCTAACCAATAACACTATATGTTTTCATTATTATAACACTAAAATTTTATATTTTTTTATTTCTTTTGATTTATGTGTCAAAGTTTTTGATGATGAAGAAATATTTATGTGGGGAAATTGCAGGTGACTTAAAGCCTGGACAAGAAGTTACCATTACAGGTCCAGTTGGCAAAGAAATGCTTATGCCAGTCGATCCCAACGCCACTATAATTATGGTGAACACTTTTGCAATTTAATTTTCAACATGGATTAATGGGAAGTAGTAGTACTAATACTTTAATAAATCAATTTTTTTATATTGACAAGAGTATATAGGTTTCTCTTTGTTTGCTAAAAAAAATATAAATGCACTTTTTCCCTGAGAAGTTACAAAATTGTGTTACAAAAATGTATTTTTGATGTTAATTTATTAAAAAAAATACTGAGTTAGAAGAATGGATATTCTTTTATATTAAAAATATTTTGATATATAAAAATAATATAATAAAAAATACTTAAAAGCAAACTTTGCTCTAAAAAATTTAATATATAATCAAAATTACTTAAAAGTAAACTTGGGTTTAAAAATATACCTCGAACCAGAGCAGCCCTTGATTTGAAATAGCTTGGCATCAAACTAATATGGTTCTGTTGTGTGACAGCTTGCCACTGGTACAGGTATTGCGCCCTTCCGGGGCTATTTGTGGAAAATGTTCTTTGAAAAGCACCCTGACTACCAGGTTTCTTCAAACCCTGTAGAGTTTAAATTTAAATACTTACTAAAGGGGTGTAAGGTTTTGTGATCTCATGGGTACTTCATTTGCATTTGCATTGCAGTTCAATGGATTAGCATGGCTTTTCCTGGGTGTTCCTACAAGCGGCTCCTTACTGTATAAGGAGGTAACCACTGCTAATACTCACTCACTCCACCTGACTGTAACTGTAGGTCGTGTATGAACTAAAACATCATTTAAATGACTTAATAATGACAGGAGTTTGAGAAGATGAAAGAAAAATCCCCTGACAAATTCAGATTAGACTTTGCTGTGAGTCGTGAGCAGCAAAACGACAAGGGTGAGAAAATGTACATTCAAACAAGAATGGGTGAATATGCTAAGGAGCTATGGGAGTTGTTTAAGAAGGACAATACATATGTGTATATGTGTGGTCTCAAAGGCATGGAAAAGGGTATTGATGACATCATTACCTCATTGGCCGCAGAAGAGGGTAATTTTCCTCTTTCACTTTTATATTTATAATTTATACTCTTGGAGTAACACTTTCCTTTTTCTACTCTTGGAGTAATACAACTTAACTTATTTCACTTTGGCTTGCATTGCAGGTATTGTTTGGAGTGAATACAAGAGACAGATGAAGAAGAATGAGCAATGGAATGTTGAAGTCTACTAATTCCTTCTCCTCTGCTGAACATACACATTTGCCCATATTGTTACAGTCTAGTATATGTATATGTCCACTCTTTTTTTCCTTCCTGGATCGTGTAACTATAACTGTAATTATTTCAGAAGCTACTTCATGTTTCCAAATGTTTTATTTCAAAATTTTAATGAAATTGAACGTTGAGTTTATGAAAGGCTTCATTTTTTTTTAATTTTAT
>APFE031752271.1:80032-103349 GCA_000404065.3 Pinus taeda | reverse complement strand
GGTATGCTTACCTCTGTTGATTCTAGTGCTCTTTGAGATGCTGCTTCACATTGGTTTGCTAACCACTCCACGCCGAAGCCGACCAATTCATTGAGTCTAGAGGATTTGTAACAATATCTCCATGGGTCCTCCTCTGCCCAAAGACATGCCCCGTGGATCCAGTTGAACTGTACTCTCGTGCACTGTTCTTTCACAAGATAGTGTGGGTCATATGGGTTGTAACTCTAGAGGTCGAAAGGATATTTCTTCATCTATTCTGCTTCAACATCTGCTTGCTTGAAACTCCAGATCTCATATAACCAAATCCACAATGGAAGAGTGGGCCAAAGTGCCTTCTTCTTCCATGTAGTCTAGTTGTCAATCCTACTGAGATGTTATATGCTACTTCCTGCATGACGAGTATGTCCAAGGCAAACTTTTGTAGAACATGTGAATGCTTCTTCGCGTTGTACATCCATATGAAGGTGTCGGACAGTGAGGCCTACCAATCAGCAATGTCTATCAGTGCCTCCATTGTTGCCTTTAACATGCAGGGTGGATCTTGTTCGAAAATCATCTTGTAAACTGGGGTAACAAAATGATCGGACAGTCGCGTGATAATTCCTCTGAAGCTGCATTCAGACAACAACTTACAATACGTGTTCACAGTAGTCTCCATCGGTGACCTTGCACACTTCAAACCAGGGAAATCTTGTTAGGTACACGTTGCATCTAAGATTTACGTGGACATGTAGTTTTCTGCTTTCATACCTTTGGGCAACTGTTGAGCCCTCGTTACTTGTTCCTTCAGCTGATGAGCCAACACGTAGGACCAATTACATGGTTTTCCTTCTCTAGCCAGTTTGTCCAACACGATCACCCAACTCTGTGGGAATGTTTTTGTGCTTTCTTGGCCATACAGTTGACATGAAAATATGACCAAGTACTAATATGGATTCTGCAGTATCTGCATATTGTAGATCGGGTTGGGTGTCATCCCAAATCTAGCCGAATCCTTTACCCAGTTCTTCAAAATGTCTCTGGAGTTGGCACTATTGTTGGGTAAGTTGAAGGGAGTCTCCATGATAGTCACGGGCTCTGACATATGATGCATCTCATCATAATACTATTCCCAAAAGGTTGCAATCTTTGTCTCACTAACACTACTCAAATTCATCGTCTCGGGATCAATGTGCTAGACGATCCAGTGTATCATGTCTGCACATGGGAATGCAGGGTATCTGCATGCAATCAGTACAAGCCGGACTTGTGGATGTTCACATATACCTAGTGGTCTTCTACGTCTTCCCCAAATGTGCCTGCAAATGCATCACTGACTTTTTTCCATTTCAACTTGATGTCCTTCTGTAGAAACAACTTGGTATCCTTGTAGATCGGTAGACATGCAAACACTCACTCAATTGCTACTCTAGTTGCACTTCTATCAATGTCCTTTGATATTGCTCCCTTTAAGGCCATTGATCCTGAACTACTAATAGGAAAATGAACACCTAAAAGATCTGGAGAAAAAGCGACATGCATGGCAAGAAATCTGTCAGCGAAAACCAAAGCAAATTCAGGAATGACATAACACATACCTACGAATTGATAAGGAAAGGTTGCGCAATTTCTTCTAGGAGGCTAGGGGATTGGCTACCAAAATTGCACAAAAATAAGTCTTGGCTATCTGGGGATGTTGACTAGCTACTGGTTTTGCCCAATGCAGAATCCAAGCTAACTGTTGACTGCTGGAATTGCACAATGCACAATTCCAACTAGAAATGACTACAGGCTCATTGACTACATTGCCTAATTTTCTAGGCCAACGATCATTGTCCCTCATAAATGCACAAAGCAAGTCTGGAGGATATTCATTAGACAGAAATGTGCATTTCTGGAGAGGAAGATAGAGCGTTCCTTCTCCGAATTGGACAATGTTGTCTCGATGAGGCAGAGTCTAGGTCAAGACTAGACAGACTCACCGATGGGAAATTGAAAGCAAATGTGAAAGTGAGTGCATGGAGATACTGAGTGTAAGAAAAAGTGATTGATCATGCATGCAAGCATTGAATGAAATATTCAGTACATAGAACAACATGCATGTGGCTGAAGCGAGTCGCCGAATCAACAACCGTTCGTGCAAAATAGTTTCATGCATGTGATAGTAGTGAGATAGCAATGAAAACTAAAACAGTGGTAGTACAAGCTAGTGTGCATGTAAATGAAAACAAGAATTTAAATAAATCAAGAAAATAGCACTCAGACAAGCAAAGACACAAAAAGGGACAAAAATGCTGAAAAAGACAAGTTGAGACCACTTACCCATGAATAGCTGAGCCGGATGTGTCAAAGATTCCTGAATGTGTTTTAGGATGTCAGAGCTCCAAGATCGATGTGAAAGAATAAGTTCTGATGCATCGAATAAATAAGTTTGGGGTTATGGCGTGCATGCCAAAATCTAGGAAAAAGCAACACTTGGAGGAAAGATTCTAAAACGATCTTTGCATGTGACCTCCAGGTACTAAAAGTAACTCCCTGAATCAAGGGATTCTTTTTGCATGTTACCTTTTTCTATTCCAAAAAAAAACAAGCCACGCATGCAAGTCAAGTTTCCTTGGTCCCAGGTGGAAATCGTCAACCCAACTGCACATGCAAGAGGTTTCTCAACTGCTAGGAGAAAATACACATTTCTGAATGGGAGCTAGACTAGTTGCCTAGGATATTTGCACAATCTATGGGCAAAGCAACTGACTGCTGCCCAGGATTACACAATTCTTGGGCTAAGCAACCCTGCTAGGAAGAATTGTGCAATTTTCTGGATGAAGCCTGACTGGAAAAATTACACAATTCTTGAGCCCAACAAGCTGCCAGAAAAAATTACACAATTTTTGGAGGGAAGGTTGGTTTCCCTCCAGAATTACGCAATTTCTTGAGGGAGTTGCTCAACCTGCAACCAGACTAAGTTCAGAGGAATAACTTGTGAGGGGAATGCATCAAGATTTGACATACAGGTTGTCTTTCTACAAGAAAATCATTGAATCTTGTATACTTGATGAAGCAAGACATGGTGCTGTGAAAGGTTGGTAGGGAGGCTCCAAAACGATGCTAAGGAAAAATTTTGGAGGGTGGTTGTAGTCGCTACAACACTTTGCGACACACTAGTAGAACTATAGCTCTTTGAATGGACCTTGTTCATGAAAAGCAAGTCTAACACCTCTGGAAGTATTGTTCAGTTCTCAGTTTGTCTTGGTTTCACACTAGCTTAATTGTAAGATGTAGCATGTCCCAAGATCTTGGTCAATTGATACACACTCCAAGCCAAGGAAACACATTTTTTTTTATTGGGGTTGAGGGGTATACTAGTGCATAAGCAGTATAGTTGTTAGAGTCTTAGTTTCATCTCTGGTGCTGATCCACTGTAGCAGGCCTAGAAAATACCCCGACAAAGTCACATAGGAACACAAGCATGGCTCTGCTGCCAGTGAGCCTGGTCAGTACCCCAACGGAGTTATTTGCATCACCTTTTTATGCAGGAACCTTTCTCTTCTTTTTCCTTTTTCATTTTTCATTTTGAAAATTTTCACTTTCATATTTTTCATTTTCATTTTTATAAATGTGCATAGCACTTATTCATTTTAGAGGCAGAAGAGGGATCCCAACTTTTTGAGAGAAGAAGAGGTTGTTCCAATAGAGAAGTAGTTTATTATACCTCTAACATGCATGTTAAGGTTTTCCCCCTCAGCCTATTCTATGTGACTGGGCTGACAAGGGTTAACCCAAAAAACAACCAACTAGAGTAGGTGACACTAGTTAGCGCGCAAGCGTTGTGTTTTCACCAAGGTTCACTTCGCACAATATGTATTTTCCATCACCGTATCATGGACTAAAAGTAACAAGTTTTTCACACAGAGGCAGTATGACAGATAACCAAGTAGTGATAGCTGGACAAGGCCTCTTGTACTTCACCTAGCTTGTTTCAAGAGTCATACATGGTTTCATGCGAAACCAACCTACAAACAAAACAAACAAACAACAACGAAGCAAAGTGGAAGAAGAAGCAAAAGTGAAAGCAAAGCGAGTAAGCTAACAAAGCAGACAAACAAACAAACAAACAAAGTAAGCAAACAACTGAAAGAAAACACTACTCCTACTCCTAAACTAACGGTGCATGGGCCTCATCATGTGAAGTGATATTTCCAATGTAGCCACCAGCACATTGGTTGACCCATTTGTGGTGAAGGCTTGGTTCGTGAGCAACCCAGTTGTGCGAAGCAACAGCCAAGAAAGATATAACAATGAAGATAACCACACTTCGTGTTTCAAAGCACCCACAAGACATATGTGAGTGCAATTTCATGATGAGCAGTCCATGGACTTGTTATGGTGTTGTGTGACACTGCATGTAGCTTCAAAGCATATGCACATTCTTAAATCTGACACGCAAGTAAACAAAAGAGGTAAATATAACTTGCGTCATGCATGTGTGCTTGCAATATAAGATTCCTCCAATGCATGAGTGATGGGATTGCGTAGTTCGAGTGGAGGAAGCATGATCTATGTGTGAGATTGATCTTCAATTCATACAAATGAGTGATGAGGAGTCTCAGGTGATTGAACAATTTTTGGATCGAAAGAAAAACTAATCTCAGGACAGCAAGGGCTTGACATAACCATCAACTCAGACTGAAGTGCCTCGACAATATTGGGTGTTGTAACTTCATCGTTAGATAGATCATCATAAACTAGTGGCTTCGAAAAGTCAACTACAAAAGAATAATGGTCATGATCGAATATGGAAGTAAATGGATCATGACAGCCATGATAAAAAAAATCAATGATTTCATTGGCATCCTCATGATCTGATGAATCAAACAAAGGGGTAGATGAAAATCAGACAAATTCATCCTCTGTGTTTCTGGAAAAGGAAGATGAAAAATCAAGAGGATCTTCAATGAATAACTTATCCTCTCCGTTTTCGGATGATAGACTAACATCCAGTGTGTCGTGCAAGTGATCAACAATGGGTGCATCCATATATGAAGATACACATGTGAAATCATGCATGGTAGGTTCACCAAAGATGTCAGGAAAGAATGGAGTGGGGTCGGACGGAAGGGAGTCATCCTTCGCCCAGTGTGGATGATCAAGCTCCCAGTCATACTCTTCATGAATGAAAGCGCATGTTGGTTGTGCAACACCAACTCCGTCAGTGGCTTGTTCCTCATTCACAAAAAGTGTAGAGTCCGGAATGGAAGAACACAAGAGAGTATCATTGGGAGGAACAACTAAGTGCGAAGATGGAGGTTATGGAACAAAATGCATATGATAACTTGATGGAATCATAACCAAATCTGCGTGAAAATTAAGCAAAGTGATGTTGGGAGGATGTGACAGTTGAATAGGTGTGTGAGCATGATCCTCAACATCACTCTGCAGTGGTGGAGCTATTTGATGAGGGGATGGTGAACAGTCACCTGTGACAGTGACCACATCCGTTTGAGATTGTAGATATTCATCACTAAAGAATGCTGAGCGAGGCTTGATTTCAAACTTCTTCTTGGGACGAGTAGATTTCTTAACAAAATAGTCGAATTTGTCCCAAATATAGAAATATTTCATCTCGCTCTTTGGAGCTTGAAACTGTAAATCACAGAAGTGCTGCCAAAAATCCATAGTCGATTCATTCGGAGCCTTCCATTGTTGTAACAGTTTTTGGCCAAGATGGCCTAGATCAAAATGATAGAAAGTGTCTGTTAGCCCTCATTTTTGGTCCATTTTTGCTTAAGGAAACTTACTTAAATCTTATATTATCCATCCATTTTCCATCACATCCACCTCATTTTATGTATTTTATACACATTTAGGTATTTAATTTTAATTTTGCAATTTCTAGACATTTTTATGAAAATTGAATTTCAAGTGCAATTTTTGGATAGAATCCGAAATTCCCGTAATATCTATATGGATGTAGTACTTGCAGGACACCTGGGCTCAAGCTAGATACGTGAATGGAAGGTTGGGAACTAGGACTGAACTAACTCCAATTGGTTCAGACAATACAAGCTAAAACAGGCCCAATCAAAGCTAGTCAAACAGGACTAGTCATCCAAAAAATCCCTAGGAAATAGGGAAGTTTTATGATTTCATGGGATTGTCCATATTTTTAGTGATAGATTGGATGGATTCAACTTGGATAAATGGGTATGAGTAGATAGAGTTGTTAGAGAGACTTTATATCGATTTGTTTCATGATCTTCTATTTAAAGCCAAAACTTTGAAGGCTTATGTATGTAGTTTTTGTATACTTTTATGCTGAGACATTTGAATATTTGAAGTTAATTTGAAGAACTTGTTCTACTTCAATTTTTGTTGTTCATTGTTGTTGATAAGTGACTGAAGTTTCAGTAGTTGATACCATCCTCAAGTGTGCAAGGCGAGGGTGAAGGGCCCTCACTCCAAGCTAAGTACACTTCATTGTTAAACTAGCTTATTTTTCATGTACTAGTTGCTTTAGAGTTATTTACTTGTTTTGTTTCAAATTATCTTACCTGAATTGATGTGTAATGATTTATATTGCTGATGACTCTTAGTTTGTTTATCACTTTGATAATAAGGGACAACAAAGTATTCAAGTTGAATTCTCCTTTTGTTGAATTAATGGATCAAAACTAGAATTCATCTTTAGTGTGTTTAAGCAGTTTTATACAATTTTAGTTTTCTAAAAATAGCATAATGATGAGTGAATTGTGATGAGGAATACCAAATATCTCTTAATTTAGGAGTCTCCTTCATTGTTTATTCATGCATCTTGAGCTGTTGTTAATTAATGATTTTTTATTTCTATTCATTAAGCGATATTGTAGAAGAAGGACACAAATAGATCTCTTAAGTTAAGAGCCACTTCATCTCACATACATTGAAGAAGTGAATTAGAAATTGTTTAAATAGATTTATATTTGTAATATGCACTTCCTTAATTCCTTATATTTTATCTTCTAAGCTTGGCTACATCTGATATCCATTCAATGTGGACATGCCTCCAAGTTTTACAAACCTAGATTGATAATGAATACTTGTGTTAATTGTGTTAATAAATTAGCTCAACAGTGTCTTCAATGAGATCACAAAAGTGCTCAAGTGAGTACACAATGTCAGCCAGTAGGCAGCACAACTACTGATGTGGATATTCGCGAAGTGTGTATGCAAGCAAAAAACTGGCCTATTCGTCAGAACATCCATCTTCCTCATGAAGCATCGGAAGAAAGTCATGTAAGAACTCAGACCAGGCCACTTTTCCTTCACCATCATACGTGTAAGTGGACAAGGATCGAAAAACTCCCTCATGATGGTGACATCTTCTTGATTCAAAAAACATCGCGGAGCAAGAAGAGTGCAAGAATCCATTATAGATATACAAAGGTTCAAAACAAGATGAGAGGACACAACTTGTCATCTAGCCCTCCTTCTAGCACCATAAATTTCGACTGTGTTGGACCCGCCAACATGTCAAGGGATCTCCCCGGTAAGAATTCCCAATTAGGCCTCAGAAAATTTGGTGTAGGAGTCCCAGTAGTGGGTCGTACGGTAATGCCTTGACCGTGATTTCATACAGAGGCAAGTAAGATAACTATGTTGGTAGCAAGGGTGTGACAGATGCAGTGAGCCAAGGAAGGTGCATGAGAGCTTCTAACACAGGGGGGTTGAGATAAGTGCACCCCTTGGAAACCTGTGATCGCATGGAGTTAAGAAGGGAACACACGAGCAAAGATGCATCACAACATGCAAAGAAATTTAGTTAGAAATCTAAAGTTATGGTTAAACCAATGACACATTTCAGAAACATTCATACATACATACACAAATAGCTATACATGCATGTGTAAGAAAACAAATACATATATCATTTAGAGTGAACTAGATCGCATAGAATACAATACAACATATGCATGAAACATGTTGGCTCTTGTTATATTAAGAAGTGTGAGTTCCAATCATACAATAAATCCATGTCCAACCACTAGTTCCGACAGCCGAACATTACAGCCACAACCACCTTCTCCTCTAAAGAGATGTACAAGCTTTGCGCAATGGAGAAGCCAAGGTGTGTTACAATACTTTCCAAGCTCTCTCCAAGATAGTCTTATCGGAAGCTTGGCTGACCAAAAGCATTTAGAATGAGTTATGAGGGACTATTTATAGCAAAGGGTGGGGTGACCCTTGAAATTCCCCCTTGTGACAATTCACCTATCCTCATGACTCTTCATCTACTCTATGATTGTTACATCCAACTATCGACAATTGACTTACACTTGAAAAGATGTTACATTACAATGCAAATGTACCCATGTGAGACAAAATGGCTTGAGCAAGCCATGCTAAACATCACTATATCTCGAACAATCATGGAAGTCCAACTCTTCAACGTCCTCCTTGTGGTCAACAGTAGCAAACTAATGCCAAGATCGATAGTCCGTGATGGTGTCCATGTACTCCAAGGTGACAAGTTTCTAGAACCTGACTCTTGCCTCCATAGCATTCAGGTACACTGCTCGGGCCCCTTTGTCCAACTCGTCTGAAAGCATGTGCATCATTGTCTTCAATGTGGTCGAACCAGCAACACACTTGTGAATGATGTCTGCATTGATTGGCAACTCTGGGCTAGTGGCTATGCGCATCAACTCGTCAAAGTACTAGTCAAGATCTAGTTGGACCTGTGCCTTTGTCTTCGCTTGGGTGAGAGTCCCAATAGATGGGATCGCATGTGCATGCACCACAACATCCATACTCTTGAATACACATGCATGGGAAGCCTATAGACTAGTGATGATCTGTGGGAGCTCTTCATAGTTCCGAATCTAACTTAGGATACATGCCTTCAGCTCGACTACTATAGGCTTCATCATCTTAGGCAAGTGAAGCGGGGCTCCCTTGTATCTCATCATCCATGTTTGCATGTAATCAACAGAAGCATGCACATTCAACAAGATACGTGCTCTTCTAGCACATTGATGCTGCCATCCATTAAGATGGACGAATGCCTTATGCATGGTACCAAAATTTGAATACAACACTCACATAATTGTGTCAAGGAACAATACTTCATCTAGTATTGCCTTCTTCAGTTCAACTCAAGCAGACGTTGTCACCAACTCTCCTCCTTGCTTGGTCGTCTATAGTTCCTCATCCATTTTCTCATTCTCAGCTATTAGAAAGTGAACACTTGAGCTAGTGGCTTCGGCATATACTTTGGTAGCATCGGCCAAGGCTATTGGATGTTTGTGCACATCCAACACTATCACTCTATTAGAGCCTAGATTTACCTCAGGCTGAAAAGGTAAGCTTCTAGGTCCACATCAAACCACACTCAGCCTCGTAACTAGCTCTACGAGCACAGGAGAGGGCTCTCTCTGGGTAAACTCAACGAATGATGATCTATGGGGCTTGAGATGACTGAAATATCTTCTGATTTTAGGCTAGGTATATGTGTGCAAGAGGTTTTTTGAATGAATTGATGAGTTATTGGCTTGGTTAAGAAGGCAGGTTTTGGGTGCGGGGAATGAGGCACAGTCCTGCAGGGATCTCGATGGGGCAAGGTAGGCAATCATTTTGGCACTTAAAATTGAATGAGGTGGAGGGAAAAGATAGGTGAGGTGTTGAAGAGGGCAAGGGCAATCATGAATCCTCCCCAAACAGCTGAAAACATCAAACAACTAAAGAAAACTTCAAGTAGAGCATTGCATTTTCAATGTATTCTACTTACACTCTTGTTTGTTTAGTTCAGAAGACATAAGATAGATAATGTCATACATAAAAAAAAATCACAATAACAAAGAGAAGCACCGTACCAAGAAAAATTGCCACATGAATCCCAAAGAGTGTTGCAAACCCTAGTCTCAATTCCTTAGCCAAAATGAAAATATGAATGTACAATGAAGCTCAAGGCTTTCTCAAGAGTCCAACCATGCTAATGATTGAAAAACAACATAATATAGACAAACATAGCTTCTCCTTGCCTCTAGGTATCCAACTGATCCTAAACTGAGAACTGGAATCTAGGTAACATAACAGCATGCCTCTAGAAACAAGGAAACTGATTCATTCAGTTTGAAACTACTTCTAAACTGATGAATCTACCTCTACAAGTACCAATCCAACATATTTACATCATGATCCATCAATGTTTATCAAATTACATCATATATTTTCCATTAGAAAAGTAAAAAGTCAAACTAGGAAAAACTGGATGAAAAATAGAGGAAAACTGGGTCAAACTAGCAATTTTTCCTCTATGCGCCGCCCCTGATTCTCTATGCATAATGAAACTTTGGATCTGATTTTGAGGCCCTTCCCGAAGTCCAAATTGATCTCATGATATCTCGTTGGAAAGCCCTATTTGTATACTTTCCAACCCAAGTCAAATCTCTGGATTTTGTGTCCATTTGCCCCTCCAAAAATCCAATCTCCCAAGGCTGCTTCCTGTGTGTCAAAATAGGGGCAGTGAGGTCATTTTTTGAGTGTTTTTGACCTCTTTGAGGGCCCAAAACTTGCCCAAATTTATTGGTCGTGAACAAGAAACCATAATTTTTTATGCCAAATCGAAAAATGCAAAGTTTTTGTAATTTGGAGCTCCCTAGCAAAAGCGCACGCCACGTGGCGCGACACATAGGGAGGAAAACACTGTTTTTTAGTGCAAAAATTTTCAAAATGCAAAAATTGCTCCAAATTTCTTCAAATTTGGGCTAGACCTTCTCTATCAAGAGCTATGATGGAACAAGGATACCTCGGCCAATATTCAGAGTCGATCATGCTCTTTTTGCCTCTTTTGCCTTTTGGATGCCTTCCTTACTTTTGCCTTTAAATTCCTTATTCGTGCCTTGCAAACCTTGTTCCGTGCCATGTAGTGAAAAGCCATGTGTCTCAGCAATGCTTTGTCCCTATCGGCCTTGTCCAGCAGTCTCTCCAAGTGGATGTTGGCTCTTTCAAGCCAAGACTCTCGATCATCATTAATCTCTTGCTTCAATGAAGTGAATTCAATCCTCCTCCTTTGGGCAGCTTGGCAATTCTCCCGGATGTTTTGTAACTCCATGATTGCTTGCTGATCTTCAAGCTGCTTATTCCTCTGCTCCAAGTATTTTATGATCCAGTTAGCCCTCTCCAAGTTGAGGGACAAGGCTTTGATTTCTATCTGCTGCTCTTGGATGATTTCCTTGAGTTTTGCACTTTGCGGGCCCACATCTATAACATCATCCTGAATGAGAATGAAGTCAGTCTCTCACTCACCAGAAGGCCCCTCATCCTGCATTGGCCTCTTGCCTTTGTCCTATACCTATGGTTCGGATGTCAGAAGCGAGGCCCCTTCCACCCCAAGTGGAGATAACACTCGCTTTGTTGCTACAAATAATTGTCTAGTGCACTTTTGATAAGTAATGAAAACTGGCATAGTAGCAGTGTGAGTCTCATGGCTTTCATGCTAATAGGAAGATCCACCTATCTCATGCTCAACCTCTAAAGGTCCCTGTGAAGCTCTGAAAAATTCACGAGAGATGAAATCATCCCAAGTAATGCCCTGTAATCCAAGCTGATGAACCACCACAATTTTGATGAGAGCAAAATGGTAAATACTGTTGAACTATTGCTAAGGGGTCTTGTGCTGCACAAGGTTGGTCATCCTCTCTATGTTTCGGCACATGAAGTAAGGGATGTTCATCATCCTTACCCAGGTAAAATGCATCAGCAGTCTAATGTGATAAGTATACAAGTGGGAGAATCGGCCCTCACAGGTGAAATACTTCGTGATCAATTTCATTAAAGGAGCATATTCATCGTTGAGGTACCGAAAAGGAAACACTCTCTTGAGCTATCTCAAAAAGCCAAGGTTGATATATGGTTCATAGTGCTGCTGGTCAATTTTCTGCCTCTTGTTCCATGGCTCTCCAATGATAGGTATGTTGGTTGCTATTGAGATGGATTTTGGTGTAAGTGTGGAGGTGACACCAGCTAAAGTGGCCTGATCACCATGTAAATGCAGTACAAATAAGCGGGCCAACTCATGATGAAACTGAATACTAGCAACCTTCTCACAAAATTCATAACATGACTGACGCTGGAAACAAGAGATGGCAAGAGTGTAGGCCTGTAATTCAGTAAGGGTGGTTGGTTCTTCTTTGATATGTCTGCCACCTCTATGAGGCCTCCTAGGTGCATGTCCTTCTGCAGGTGAGTCACTTTGGGTCTCCACTTCATAATCAGATGAAGGATTAGATGCCATGACTACTGGTGGAAAAACTGTCCTGAAGAAATGGACGCTGATGTTTCAAATTGTGTTGGACTATCTTTAATGATTGCTCAACCTCTGCCACCAAGGGAAAAACAAAACAATGAAATAAGGGAATATAAGGGGAGGGAAAAATAGTGAGGGATTAGGGACTGTTGGGATAGATTTGTTTAGGGAAATATGGGATGTTTTTGGGAGTTTTGTACAAGGTTAGGGTTTGGGATTTTACAATAGGAAATTTGGGAAAGGGAACTTGGGATAGGGGATTAGTGGATTTAGGGGGGGTAGAGGAACTTAGGGAACAAGGAAATTAGGGAAAAATGGGATAAGGGAATGATAGAGAGAAGATAGACTTGGTAGCAAAGTGGTTGTCAAACGCTAGGAAGCAATGTTGGTTGGAGGAATATGAAATGGTAGGGTTTGATTATTTGTTTAAACACTCACCACATCAACTGTCATAACAAGCACATCAAACTTGGATAAGTAGTAGACGTAGAGCTCAACATACTTGGAACAAAGTGATTTTGTGCGTTTTTGGCGATTGGAGGCCGTTCTGGAATTTTTCGGGCCTTTTAGATGTATGCACCCCGCAGCATACCCAATGCGCCGTGCCTCACTAGTGCACCACGCCCATGCAAAAATGCATTGAGTTCTAAGGCCCAGTGTGCCGCGTCTCACCAGTGCGTTGCACCTCTTGCCCAGTGCGCCGCGCCAAGAAAATTTCGCCCAAATTCACCCAACTTGCCACTCACTTACCAAAATTGCTCTATGTTGTTTCTCTTTTACAAATGCTCTTTTCAAATGAAGGCATTACTTATAAACCAAGAGATTTTAAGATTTTAGCTCATGAAACCCACTTTTACAATGTTTTCAAATTGACTTGATTTCAAACTCTGTTTTTTTGGACTTTTTCACCTTTTTGGCTTTGTGATGAACTAAATGAGCTGAACTTTGCTCATTTTTGTAGGTGTTGGAGCTTCTTTAGGCTAAGGAAAGAAACCAGGGTGCAGATGAAGGAATTTACAATGAAGAAAACAAAATTTACATGATTTTCATACAATAAAGGCTAAATACTCTGTTTTTTTCCTCAAAACAGAGTTTTGAGGAAAAACACATTTTTGAACACTTGTCGATGAAATTTATTGATGATGAAACATCCTCATGGCCTGCTGATAATTATTGGACACTTCGACGAAAAACACATTTTCGAACACATGTCGATGAAATTTATTGATGATGAAGCATCCTTATGGCCTGCTGGTAATTATTGGACACTTCGACACATTTATTGACGAAACCCTAAAGGAACCCTGACCTAATTGACCATGAAACCCTAAAGACAACATTTTGTGATTTTTAATGAAAAGAAAATTGTATATGCCTTTTTGATGAACAGACATGATCCAACAGGTGAATGACATGAGGGACATGAGGAAAATTGTTGTGAAGCCACTACCGTCAGACGATCCATGTGCCTAATGGAATGCAGATGACTGGGCGAGACACCTAATATGAAATGCAACAAGAGGATTTGATCTCTGATGGAGGGATGAAGATACCAACACTAACACACTCATTCCTCAACTTGCGCAGAAGATGTATGATCTTCTAGAGTCGAAGCTTTGCGAGATTGCACAAATCTATGTTGAGATTCGTTGAATGAGATGTTGTGCATCTCTCCTTCTGGTTGATCTCCAAGGATCTCCATGCCTCCTTAGTAGCTTGAGACTTGCTCATCTTCTGGATGTGGTGAAGCAAGTAAGTCAACCTCTTGGTGATGGGGCATGAGGTCGATGTCTTGATCCAATTCTTGTTGCTCCATATCTGTATCCAACTGTTGAAGTGCTTCCTCTATCTCACGAGCGAATTCCTACTCCTGCAGTGGTTCACCTTGTCTACCTGATCCAAGCTATTCTGATGAGTCCACCACCTGTACGGGTGTTGTTTCATATGTTTTCACATGTTGCGCCCCCAATTGTACTTGTTGTTGTTGCGCTCCTCTCTCTTGTTTGCACAGTTATTATTACTTTTAGAGTTACTCCTTCAACTCATGCAATTTCTTCTCTGTTTCCTCCATTCTTCTCTTCTCCCCATGCCTTTGCGCGATTCGCTTGTCACATTGTTTCCTCTTTGCCTCTCTAGCCATAGATTCCTTCTCCACAAGTGGATCTACTTGGAAATTGCGTCTTTTTTCTTCCTCCATGCGATTGAAAATCTTCCTCTTGCCATTATCGCACACTGGTATGCTTACTTCTACTATTGTTGCTGCTTCTGGTGCTCTCCAGGATGCTGCTTCACGTTGCTTTGCTAACCACTCCATAGCAAAGCTGACTGATTCATTGAGTCGAAAGGAGATGTAACAATATTTCTGTGGGTCCTCCTCTACCCAATGACATGCCCTATGGATCCAGTTGAACTGTACTCTCGTGCAATGATCTTTCACAAGACAGTGTGGGTCATACAGTTGTAACTCCGGAGGTCGAATGGATATTTATTCATATGTTCTGCTTCGACATCTGCTTTCTTGAAACTCTAGATATCATATAACCCAATCCGCAATAGAAGAGCAGGCCAAGGTGGCTTCTTCTTCCGGTGTAGTCTAGCTGTCAATCTTGTTGAGATGTGATATGCTACTTCCTGCATGACAAGTATGTCCAAGGAAAACTTTGGTAGAACATGCGGAGGCTTCTCCATGTTGTACATCCATATCAAGGTGCCAGATGATGAGGCATACCAATCAGCAATGTCTATCAGTGCCTCCATTGCTACCTTCGACATGCAGGGTGGATCCTATTGTAGAGCTGTAACTAGGGTCTCTCACACCACTAATTATCCCACATTAATAAGTTAATCCGGGAACGTTTTGTTATTGCAAGGAGTAGCTCAATCTGAGGCTATTTGTCCGAGTAATGCTCAATAGTATAGTTTTCTAATGATTCGAAAGGAAACAGATGCTAAGCTATAACTAATTCAAAAGATAGAATTCACACAAGGCAGTTGATCAGTCAAGGGTACGGAAGCAATAACCCATCCCTTTAGAAACTGATGAAGAAAGGAAATTAGAGCATGGAATTATAGGTCTGGGAGCTAAGCAGCGTCTTGCTGAGGCTCGCTACAACCTTAGGCCTTCTCTCATCAAAAACAACAAAGGCAAGTAAATAAAATGGTGGAAAGTAAAATGGAACAGCAGTCTAGAAATGGAACAGCAATAAATAGAACAGCAGTAAAATGGAACAACAATAATCAAATGGAACAGCAGTAATGAAATGGAATAGCAGCAATAAAATGGAACAACAATCCATAATGAATTATGGAACAACAATTCTCATCCGTATGTACATGTTCTATACTACTATAGCAATCTGAGAATAATGAATGATATGACTATGCTTCTGAACGAAGTAATATTGCTTTCAAGTCTCACAAATACTATTTCACATGGATCTAAGGACAATAACATTCATACCAACATTCTGTTACAGAGATAACCGAAAGATGCAATTCAAATAGATCCAATTGTACAGTGCAGAGACATGAGGTAAAGAAATCATTCAGATATCAATTATAATGGAGCATAGTATATCACATAAAAGATGTAACAGATTACTTAAATAGCATAAATAAACAAACCACACACAAATCACCGTATAATAATACAAAAGCAAGTGTCCTTCGGAGCCGGGCCCTTAGCTGCCAATGGTACACTGCCTTAAGTTACTCCAGATGCAGAGACGAAATGAACACCATGTCTTCTATATTAATCGCATTAACAAAAGTATAAAAAAGTCAGGTCTCAGCGAGGCTCAATGATCACAGTTTGTTCTGAAACTTAGAATCATAAAAACAGTCGTCCCTTTACTCAATGGTGTGGTGCCTTTATATAACAGAAATGACGGAGGTATCTAGACAATCAAAAAGATAAGTTAAAGCAGCGATCCCTCAAGATCAAAGATCCTGAGGGATTCGCTAATCGTTCAATTCTTCTCTTTTCCTTCTTGCGTTCTCCGACTTGGTATCCCGCATTCTTTCCCTGGGCTGTTCAGCTCTAATTTTGCTTGATCTCATCCGCATCCGGTTCCCTGCTGGAGGGACAGCAGTTACTTTTCCTTTGCTCCTTGCTTTTGACCGACAATCTCCTGTTTTCACGTCTTCCTGCATAGAAAACGTCAATTATCAGCACTTGAGATTCCTTTGTCTATTTTCGCACATTTTATCAAAATCTTTTATCTTCTTTGAACTCATAATACAGAAAAGGTTAGAATTATTGTTGAAAAACCACTAGATTGCTTGTCAAAAGCATACCTTCCAAGTGCTCCACACACCCCGCTGCTTACCCTGTTTCATGGCCTCATGAAAACGTTATAGTTGACATGCAAGGAAGTGAGAGAATAGGCCGGAGAAGGGATCTCGCGAGGAGGCCGACAACCATGATGAGCAACTAGATGGTCAAAGAACTGATCTATTTGATCTGCAAGCATCTCATATAAGGCCTGATATCCGGGTGCAGGGTGCCAAATAATTGGACTGTGAAATCGATACCCCAACCAGGATGGCCCTGCTCATAGAATCCGTTCCCCATAGAGACTCAATCGGCTTGCAGCCAGCTCAAAATTCTCATATTTGAAGGGTTC
Source organism: Pinus taeda (assembly GCA_000404065.3). NCBI lineage: Eukaryota > Viridiplantae > Streptophyta > Pinopsida > Pinales > Pinaceae > Pinus > Pinus taeda. The sequence goes on along the minus strand of APFE031752271.1, from coordinate 86,465 downwards.
CTTGAGCTGGATGTTTGGGTTAGAGGTCCGGTATCGAAATTTTGCAGCATCGATGGCAAGGTCTTTAATAGTCAAGAAGTATTCCAGACTATTTCGGATCAAGTCTTTGTGCATGGGACCTAATATCTCAATGACACTTGGGATCCTCATCAGACTCCTATGCTCTCTCCATAGCGTCACTAGGTCTCTAGGTTCAGCTCGTACCCATAAATCTAAGCTGTTCGCTTGCCTCTGGAAGGTGTTATAAGCTTTGAGACATTTCAACTGATTAACCCCAAATGAGATAAAGGCTTGGAGTTGTATATCGCCAACAAAAGGGCCAGGATTTAAATCAGTTTCTTGGTCTAGCACAAGATTGTGCAGGTAAAACTCGCATAATAACCTTTGAACTTTAACTCCATAGTGCTTACAACAGTCTATAAAGTCATTAACAACGTTGATGTGGATAGGTGCTCCTGCTCTAACAGCTTTTATTTTTAATCTCAGATATCGTTCAAGCAAAAACAAAGCATAATTTTTAGCAGGGGCCCTACTATTCAAAACATCATTATATAAGGAACACACGGTGTCCATCTGCTTAACAACACTATCTAATTGACGAGTTACCTTAGCAACCTTTTCCTACTCCTTCTACCATCCTTCAAAGGCTTGGCTCTCGGACTGACTGATGTCTCGAAGTTGCTGTTGGAGCTCTTCGTATCTCTCCTTGGGGACCGTCTATTCTCGCAACTGCTCAGCTTCTTGCTGAGCTTCCTTCATCATTTTATGCAAGGTTCTGGTTTTTGGGTCATTTTTCCACGAAGTCGTAGAGGCTGGAAGTTTAAACTGGACCTTTCTGTTACATTGCTTGGAGTTTAGGACCCGAATTACGCTCGAGGGTGGTGCTTTTGTTTGGACCTTTTTGCTTTCTATTTCTTTCTTAACGCGAATAAAGGGTTGCTGTGGTCCTTTTGCCATCAGAGCCTCTTGCTGTTCCATTGGAATGTCCATTCGTTCTTTAGGGCCAGATGGAACAACAGTCTGCCCCTCCCTACTATTTGGAACAACAGTTTGTTCCTCCATGTCATTTGGAACAACACCCTGTTCCTCATTATTATTTGGAACAACAGACTGTTCCTCGGCAGTAGGTCTCCTGATGGGGTTTCGACCAGCAAAACGGGTTCTTGTCCTCGGGGTTCTTGCTGCCGTGGTCCTCCTCCTTTTCCTTACGGTCTTCTGTATTCTCAGACTAGCTTTCAACATTCGAATTTGCTGCCGAAGTCTGGCTATAGTGCCCAGCAACCTCTGCTGTTTCTTTCTTAACTTCTTAATTTCCTTTTCCTCAGCAGAGGGTTTGGCCCTTGAGCTCGTTCCTTCTTCATCTAGGATATCTTCCGGCGTCTTGGGGATAGATTGTCCCTGATTGTTGTCTTCTATTTCATTATCATATCCAGGCAGGTTTTCTTCCTCTGCCTCTTTTGCATGCATTTCCTCGGGTAATTCTTCTTCTGGGGGACCGTCGGGGACACCTCCTGTGCTGGAGGGCTGGCCATATTCTCCCATATTGGCCAGAACTGCTGCCAATTTCTCCTCACCTGGAGGGTCCTGCAACGGGCTACCCCCTGGCTGTGCAATTTCTTCTTCCTGATTGCCCTGTTCGGTGGCCTTTTCTTCCTCCGAGTGTTCATCTCCTTGGTTGCTCTGTTCGGTGGGCATTTCTTCCTCGGAGCGTTCATCTTCCTTTTCAATTTATCCTTCCGACTGGTCAGTCTCAGCCTCTGATTGCTCAGCATTTCCTTCTGAGAGTCCTTCTTCCAGTTCTGGAGGTTCGTCCACAATTTCAATTGGCTGGGCTGTGGTTCCCTGAATCCTTTCTAGCCTTCCTCATATCCAAGCCAACCGGGCTGACTTCCTTGGTCTTTCAGGTTGGTTGGGTGTGCCAGCAGGTTCTCTGAGTTCTTCTGGTCGTTCTGGCATACTCGAAGGTTGTTTCCGTTTTGAAGCAACATGTTTTTCTGCTGCTGGCTCCTTGTGTCTTTCCGAACATTCCGGCGTGCTGGAGGACTGTTCAAGTTTTGGGGGTGGTACAACCAATCCCCCATCAACTATTTCAATCAATTCCTCCCAAGTGCTTTGTTGTTGGGTGAGACTGTGGCTCACTATCAACCGGATCAGTCCATGGTGGTTGACAACTGCATCTATATGCTGGGCCTTCTTCAGGCTTCGGGCCGCGTCATGTAATAGCGAATTTAAAAGTGCAGGGAGATTCACAGAGCATTTTCCTTTTAAAATAGCCAAAAGTTTTAAGTGACGAGGCCTTACCACGTCTTTTCTTCCTTCGCAGGTGATATAACTTTGCACTGTCTTCGCCAGCTCGGTCCAGGGTTCCCCAAGTGTTGTCGGCAGAACTCCTTTCCCTTTGACTGTCAAGCTTTGGCCTTCGTCCTGGAAAATTTCCATAGATTTTTGCAATCTTTCCTTTTTCAGCGTCCATATGGGTCTAGCAGCTGGTAATCCTGAGACTTCTGCGATGATGTCCTCCGTAACCACTATCCGCTTTCCTCCTACTACGGAGTAGTTTTCCTATAAATTCTGCAGGAATTCCAACGCTACTGCTTCGTTTGATTCTTGCAGGCGGTTTAAGTAATTCAACCATCCTGCGTTTTCCAGGATTTTGCGAGCAGCAGCAGAAGCTATCAGCTTGTGAGGTTCGCTTCGGACCGTCTTTCCGCCCATGATTCTACTCAGAAATGGAATAGCAACTATTTGCGGTATTTACGACGCAGAGAGGATGATCAATGCCAATTTTTGGAAAGGATCACAGGGCATGCAATGAAAAAAGGATCGTGGACGACAATCTCCGTAGGATGAAATCATCATACCGTTAAACCATGCCATTCCTTCGTACATTATCTTGCCCGAATGGTGTGCAGCCACGTAATCCCTGCAGTAATGAGGTTACCTCTCCCCAGCGATCTGATAGGTTTCCCCCAGTCGTCAAAGAGAGGAGCAGCAGCCAGTCGGGAGTCAAATCATAAAGTACAGCATATGGAATTATGCCATGTTGTAAAAAAACAATGAAATGCCGAAACCGAGGCAAAAAGGTAGATCGCGTTTTATATAAGAGCCTGCGTGATATAATGAGGAACCGGGGGATTGGACGTCTGTCAAATGTATGAAGTCTCCAATAGTCATTGTCAATTTCGTTGCCATGATCGGTGGTAATAAATATTCATGCGATATATATATCGGGGTGTGACATATGATTTATGCAAAGGATATAAGAGACAGAAAGATTTAATATCATACCTGTTGGTGTAAATATTATGACTTCGATGCCATTAACAGAGCTCTGCTGCCAACAGGTGTTCAAAACCTTGGCCAGAGTTGTTTATTTCACCCTCTGAAACCAATGATCCTTTGTGTATATTCTGAAGAGTGCTTTGGTCAAAATGCAGGCCATTATGCCGGCTTGGTAACCAGATAACCATAATGCCATTCACAAGGTAGGCACGAAACGTGGTCAGGCCGGCTCATGATGAGACCTCCTGTTCCAAGGTTTGCTTGTTAATTTACCTTCGGACCATATCCCTGGTGTGGTGGCCGTAATGGGAAAGCCACTTCGCTTCCATCCTTATGATCATGGTAGGCTGGCTTTGAATGAGACCCCCTATCCTGCATTTGACAACTTTCATATTTTGTTTTTTTTGTTTCTTTCGCAGAGCATCTCTCTTTTCTGTTTATTTCCGCATAAGGGTGGTTCCGCACTCCTTAATAGCGGGGAATGGTGGAAGAATTCTTATAATCCCAACAGATAGATATAAATCGTTTGCTCTTACTCCTTAGTAATAATCAAAAAAGATTTTAGGGAAATCGTCATGATAAAAAAAAAAATCACCAACCAGGGTTCGGGAATAAGACAATGACAACGGAGATGAAAAGTTAATGTCCCTCCTCTTGTCCTCTTATCCATACTGGCTTCATAGTAATAGCGATTTATGATGTGCTGATTTCGGTATATCATGGTTTATGTTCATCATATAAATTCATTGATGTATCTAAAAGATTGGGGAGACCATGGGCGCAAAGCATCTAAAAAGGGTAAGAACATGCCGATGGAATTTCTGAGATAAGAATCCATTCGTGGGATACCATTTCTTTGAGAGGAACAACAAAAAATCGCAAATTCTGTTCCTTCCGAGAAAGGAACAGCAAAGACACTCAAATGTTGTTCCTTTTCACAAAGGAACAACAAAAAGACACAAACGTTGTTCCCTTTCGCAAAGGAACAACGGAAACATGCAAGTGTTGTTCCTTTTCGCAAAGGAACAGTGAAAATACCCAAGTGCTATTCCTTTTCGCAAAGGAATAGAAAAAACACGCAAGTGCTGTTCCTTTTTGCAAAGGAACAACAAAAATATGCAAGTGTTGTTCCTTTTCGCAAAGGAACAGCAAAAATACGCAAGTGCTGTTCCTTTTTGCAAAGGAACAGCGAAAACACGCAAGTGCTATTCCTTTTTGAAAAGGAACAGCAAAAATACCCAAGTGCTGTTCCTTTTCGCAAAGGAACAACAAAAACACGCGAATGCTGTTCCTTTTCGCAAAGGAACAGCTAAAACACCCAAGTGCTGTTCCTTTTCGCAAAGGAACAGCAAAAACACACAAGTGTTGTTCCTTTTGAAAAGGAACAACAAAATCACACCAATGCTGTTCCTTTTGAAAAGGAACAACAAAACCACACAAGTGCTGTTCCTTTTGAAAAGGAACAACAAAATCACACAAATGCTGTTCCTTTTGAAAAGGAACAGCAAAATCACACAAATAACGTAGCAAAAATACTGAGAATGCAAATAGAGAATCAAAAAACGTATATACAGGATGTTATGTACAAGTTATGAAATGAATTGCTTAAGTTACAGGTGAGGAAGATTTCGCTTCCTCTCCTAAAATTTCCAAATCAGTATCTTATCGTAGCTGCTGACAGAAGGATTCCCGAGTGAGTGGCTTTCAATAAAGACGAACTCGATGGCCATTTACCTTGAATGCATATCCAGAACCATCGATTGTGATTAGGGTAAGGGTCCCATTGTCATGTACCTTCTAGATTTCATATGGTCCTAACCATCGAGTCTGGAGTTTCCCCGGGAAGTCCTGAAACCGAGAGTCATATAACAGAGCCCAGTCTCCTTCATGAAAGACTTTATTCTTAATAAGTGCATCATGCCACTTAGCTCGCTGCTGCTGAATCAATGCTGTATTTTGTAATGCAGAGAGCCTAATTTCGTCCAATTCATTAACCTGTTGTAGTCGATTGATTTGTGCCTCACTCAGATCCAGGCCGACTCCTTGTGCAGTTCGTAGCGTTTGGATTTCAAATTCTATGGGGAAGATTGGTTGTTTTCCAAACACTAATTGATAAGGTGAATAGCCTGTCGTACTTCTCCAAGTGGTTCTAATGGCCCACAGTGCCCCAGGTAGTCGAGCGGCCCAATCACGCCTATGCACTACAATGGTTTTTGTTAAAATTGATTCTATTACCTTATGACTACTTTCTACTTGCCCATTTGCCTGCGGATGGTATGGGGTAGTGATATTATGTTGGACATGATAATTATTAAGTGTTGCTACGAAATAACAAATTATGGTCCACCACCTGTGATTACTTCTCTCGGAAGTCCATAACGTACAAACAAATGGAACAAGAATTGTATTACCGAGTCCTCTATAGCCTTAGGCAATGATTCAGCCTCGACCCATTTAGTAACATAGTCAGTCGCCACCAGAATGTATGTCCTCTAATTTGATGGTGGATTAATGGGTCCGACGAAGTCAAGAGCCCATCGTTCAAATGGCTCAATGACCAATTGTGGTCTCAGAGGCATTTCATCGGCTTGGCCAGGTTTTCCTGCTCGTTGACAGCTCTCACAGGCTTGTGCAAATTTTTTTCGCATCTTTGAAAATTGTAGGCCAATAGTATCCTGTCTGTAATACTTTATGTGCTGTTCTTTTTTCGGAAAAATGTCCCCCGCATGGTCCGTCATGGCAAGCTTTTAAGATGTCGAAGATCTCGTCCTCTCAAATACACCTCCTGATTTGCATATCTGCCCCTGTATGGAACAAATGGCCTCCAATCCACGAAAATCGAGTGCTCTTCTGAACAATCTTCTTTCATTCCTAAGGGGTTAAATGTTTTGGTAGCTTACCTACTGCAAGGTAATTGGCGACATCAGCATACCAGGGTGTTCGAACAGCAATAGCAAACAGGTGTTCATCAGGAAATTGATCTTCTACCGCTCCTGTTTCAATTGGCTTTAGTATTCGTGAGAGAAAATCGGCTACAGGGTTCTCCTTGCCAGGTCGGTCCTTGATTGTGATATCGAACTCCTGCAATAAGATCAACCATCTAGTTATTATAGCATTCGTAACAGGTTTATTTGCCAAATATTTGATAGCA
>APFE031752271.1:66220-78551 GCA_000404065.3 Pinus taeda | reverse complement strand
GATCTGATATTGTTAGTAAGATATGACGCAGGATACTGATTAGTTTTGATCATTGGCAGGCTTGGCTGTGCTGGAGGATATAGAACTAGATTTTTAACGTCTGGTCCTTTAGTTATGGTCATTTTTCCCTGTCGGCAACCAATGTAGGCATCGACAGTAGCAAGCCAAGGTCTTCCTAGTATTAGCGGATGTCCATCTAGTAGGGTTTTTGGATTAATTATCAGGAAGTCAGTTGGATATTCCCAGGAGTCTACAGAAACCATGACATCGTATAGAGTACCTTCTGGTCGAACTACAGATCGATCTGCCAATTCTAGCAAAGTAGAAGTCGGTTCTACTGATGTGAAGCCAAGCTTTTGGCAGGTAGAGGTTGTCAAAATATTGATTGCAGCTCCCAGATCGACTAAAGCGTTAGTCAGGGTTTGACCAAAGATTTGGACAGTTACAATTGGGTTTCCGGGATCTTCGTATTTGATAGGTGTCTCTTTTCCTGATAACAAGTCGGATAAAGTACCAACTACTTGGACTCTAGGGTTAGTGGTGTATTCGTCCTTGATTTTTTTATGCACAGTTCTTTTATAGTTTTTGCGTATATAGGAATGTGTTGAATGGCTTGGAGGAATGGAATTTTTATGTACAGGTTTTGTAACTCTCCCAGAATGTCGAAGTCTGGATATTGTACTGGTCGTGGTATGACTAATCGTTCCGGGAAAGGAGGAGAGGATGTACTTGCTTGTTGATGGGTCTTCTTTCTATTTATATCCTCTTGTTGTGGTGGTCGTTCTATTGGTAACTGATCTTCAATATGAACTGTTTTGTCTCCCTCTATTTCTATTATACGTTCAGATCGTAACTGAAGATCATGGCACTCCCTTAGGTCAGGTCCAATTTCTGATGTTTCTATAATTTGGAGGGATTGGACTGGTCTATTATTAGGATTGGGATTGGGTTGGGCTGGGAGTTGTGGTCTCAGGTTAGACTGGGGGTTTTGTTGTAAGGCTGGCAGAGTTGGTTGAGGGAGTGGAATAGTTCCTGTTGATTGATATGTCGATCTTGGCCAATTTTTCTGCTAGGGTGAACCTTGTGAAGTAGGGGGAATCCACTGTGGAGGATATGAATTATTCTGCCAATACGATGGGTTATAAGGAAAATTTGGCCAACTGAATTGGCCTATCTGATTCATCCATGGGTTTGAAGAAGGAAACGGCTGTGATGACCAATTTGGAAATGGGGGTGTAGATTGGTTTTGCCACATACCATATTGCTAAGTATTATACTGCGGAGGCTGAAAAGAAGAAGTTGGGTCTGAAAACATACCTGATTGCCTAGGTTGCCATTGGCGACGCTGGTTAACAAAGTATGCTGGCTCTGATTCTTCTTCTACTTCTTTGTATACTGCCTTCAGTCCAGGAAGTGAGGGGAAGTTTTGGGTGAGATGATCTTTCGTACAGATGGCACATGTTTGGACTGAATCTAGTGGACATTCCTTGTGGCTATGTTTTCTTCTGCATCGGGGGCAGAAAATTGCCACATTCTGTTCCGCCTCCATCTGCTTTTGCTTAGCTTACACAATATCAAGCTGTGTAGTTAATGTCCCTAGAATATCAGTTTTAAAATTTTCTAATAAGTTACCAAGTTCTACACGTGTTACTCCTTCTGTTGATATTTTGTTATCTCTAACAAACCGATCGTATTCTATTGGTTTTATCCTTGTGCTACCTCTTGAACTCCTGATGCATAAATTAATGATATCAGCAAAATTCTCTTGGTAAATATCCCCTTTTCCCATGATATTCAATGTTTCAATCCACTGTTCTTTCATACCTCTAATTAATGCAGTTTTCAACACATTATCAGGCAGAGGTAATGATGCATAGGGGGATCTCTGTAAATTATACTGGAAGCGTTCTACATATTCCTCTAGAGTTTCATTTGGTCTGGCTGTCATTTGAAAAATTTCATCTTTTAGTTCTCTTGACCTGCAGTAATCCTGATATTTCTTAAGAAAGGATTCTTTCATTTGCTCCCAGTTGTTTATGACTCCACCACCTAACCCCATAAACCATCTCAGAGCTGCTACTTTCAAAGTGGAGGGGAACAACTTTAATTTTTGGGGGTTAGTGGTGTAATCATACCCTCTACATAACACATCGAATTCAAATAAGAATGTGTCAGGGTCTTCTGATGGGAGTCCATGAAACATTGGGATGTGTTGAAGAGGGATCGCTTTCATGGGTGCATTTGCAGCAGAGTCTACTATAGGATATTGCAATGTAGAAGTTTGAGTATTTGGCTGATTCTGCACCATGGTATCGAATATGTGCCAATAGTCTTCCGGAATTTCTAGGAGGGTGTTCCTAGGTTGAGAAGGGGTGGCCTTGGCAGGAACTGTTTTAATGACACTTCCCTTGTCTGGGATTTCTATCTGAGGGAATGGGGTGCCTTCAATATTAACTCTGGCTGCGCTCCCCTTATCTGGGCTGTTTAACAGCTGGATTATCCTAGAAGGAGACCTTGGTTCCTCTATTTCCCTTGTTTCCCCTTCCCCTTCACAAAGGTTGCTTAAGTTCCCTTCCTGCAGCTGTTCTGACACAGAATTTTCAATTTCTTGATAGTCCTGTTCATCATTCTGGCTATGTACCTCAGCAAAGGTTCCAGATGGTGATGCTGTAGCCTGAAGGGAACTAGTAGGCTGCTTAGAATTAATCTTTCTGAGGCCTACTGACGACTGAGATTCAGTTTTCTTGTAGATTTTGTCTATAAATGTTGTTCGGCCAAGGGTCACCGGTCCTTTGGCTTTTTTAGGTTTGGTTGGGGGTTTGATATTCTTTTCTAGCGTTTTTTGCTTAGTCATGCACTCTAAAAACTACTAAATCCTATCAACCAGCAATTCTGCTAAGAGAGCGGACGGTGGAGAAGGGCTTTTACATGCTCCGTACGCAGGTTCTTACCTTCTGTTTTTAAAATCCAACTCCCCCTTAGCAGATTTTCACACTACTCTGTAAAGGGAAAATAACTATTACTCCTCCCCGGCAACGGCGCCAAAATGTAGAGTTGTAACTAGGGTCTCTCACACCACTAATTATCCCACATTAATAAGTCAATCCGGGAACGTTTTGTTATTGCAAGGAGTAGCTCAATCCGAGGCTATTTGTCCGAGTAATGGTCAGTAGTATAGTTTTCTAATGATTAGAAAGGAAACAGATGCTAAGCTGTAACTAATCCAAAAGATAGAATTCACCCAAGGCAGTTGATCAGTCAAGGGTACGGAAGCAATAACCCATCCCTTTAGAAACTGATGAAGAAAGGAAATTAGAGCATGGACTTATAGGTCTAGGAGCTAAGCAGCGTCTTGTTGAGGCTCACTACAGCCTTAGGCCTTCTCTCACATCAAAAACAACAAAGGCAAGTAAATAAAATGACGGAAAGTAAAATGGAACAACAGTCTAGAAATGGAACATCAATAAATAGAACAGCAGTAAAATGGAACAACAATAATCAAATGGAACAACAGTAATGAAATGGAACAACAGCAATAAAATGGAACAACAATCCGTAATGAATTATGGAACAACAATTCTCATCTGTATGTACATGTTCTATACTACTATAGCAATCTGAGAATAATGAATGATATGACTATGCTTCTGAATGAAGTAATATTGCTTTCAAGTCTCACAAATACTATTTCACATGGATCTAAGGACAATAACATTCATACCAACATTCTGTTACAGAGATAACCGAAAGATGCAATTCAAATAGATCCAATTGTACAGTGCAGAGACATGAGGTAAAGAAATCATTCAGATATCAATTATAATGGAGCATAGTATATCACATAAAAGATGTAACAGATTACTTAAATAGCATAAATAAACAAACCACACACAAATCACCGTATAATAATACAAAAGCAATTGTCCTTCGGAGCCGAGCCCTTAGCTGCCAATGGTACGCTGCCTTAAGTTACTCCAGATGCAGAGACGAAATGAACACCAAGTCTTCTATATTAATCGCATTAACAAAAGTATAACAAAGTCAGGCCTCAGCGAGGCTTAATGATCGCAGTTTGTTCTGAAACTTAGAATCATAAAAACAGTCGTCCCTTTACTCAATGGCGTGGTTCCTTTATATAACAGAAATGACGGAGGTATCTAGACAATCAATAAGATAAGTTAAAGCAGCGATCGCTTAGGATCAAAGATCCTGAGGGATTCGCTAATCGTTCAATTCTTCTCTTTTCCTTCTTGCGTTCTCCGACTCGGTATCCCGCATTCTTTCCCTGGGCTGTTCGGCTCTAATTTTGCTTGATCTCATCCGCATCCGGTTCCCTGCTGGAGGGACAGCAGTTACTTTTCCTTTGCTCCTTGCTTTTGACCGACAATCCCCTGTTTCCACGTCTTCCTGCATAGAAAACGTCAATTATCAACACTTGAGCTTCCTTTGTCTATTTTCGCACATTTTATCAAAATCCTTTATCTTCTTTGAACTCATAATACAGAAAAGGTTAGAATTATTGTTGAAAAACCACTAGATTGCTTGTCAAAAGCATACCTTCCAAGTTCTCCACACCTATTCGAATATCACCTTGTAAATTTGGGTGACAAAATGATCAGATAGCAATGTGATAACTCCTCTGAAGCTGCATTTGGACAATAACTTAGAATATGTGTTCACAGCAGTCTACATTGGTGACCATGCCCACTTCAAACCTAAGAACTCCTGTCGGGCACAGGTTTCATCTAAGATGTAGGCACACATGTAGATTTTTTCTTTCATACCTTCAGGTGACTGTTGAGCCCTCGTTAGTTGTTCCTTCAGCTAATGAGCCAACATGTTCGACCAGTTACATGGTTTTCCTTCTCTGGCTAGTTGGTCCATCGTGATCACCCAACTCTGTGGGAAGTCTTCCGTGCTTTCTTGGCCATACAGTCACCATGCAAATATGACCAAGTATTGATACACCTTCCGTCGTATCTTCATCTTGTAGATATGGTTGGGTGTCATCCTGAATCTAGCCGGCTCCTTTACCTAGTTCTTCAAAATGTCTCTCGAGTTGACACTGTTGTTGGGTACGCTGAAGGGAGTCCCCATGATAGTCACGGGCTCTGACATCTGATACATCTCATCATAATCCTATGCCCAGAAGGTTGCAGTATTCATCCCACTAACACTGCTCAAAGTCATCGTCTCAGGGTCAGTGGCCGAGGTGATCCAGTGCATCATGTCCATGCATTGAAACACAGGGTATCTGCATGCAATCCGATATAAGATGGACTTGTCGATGTTCACATACACCTGGAGGTCTTTGAGGTCTTCCCCAAATGTGCCTACAAATGCATCATTGACCTCTTGTCATTTTAGCTTGATGTCCTTGTCTAGAAACAACTTGGTATCCTTGTAGATTGGTAGACATGCGGACGCTCGCTCAACTGTTGCTCCAGTTGCACTTCTGTTAGTGTCCTTTGATCCTGCTCTCTTAGAGGCCATTGATCTTGAACCATTAAGAGGTGGATGAACACCTGAAAGATATAGAGACAAGTCAACATGCATGGAAAGAAATCTATTAGCAAAAACCAAAGGAAATTTGGGAATGACATAACACATACCTGGGGATCAATTGGCAAAGATTGCGCAATTTATTCTGGGAGGCTGGGGGGCTGGCTACTAGACTTATGCAAAAAGAAGTTTGGGTTGTCTAGGGAGGTTGACTGGCTACTGGAATTGTGTAATGCGCAATCCAGACTGATTGTTGACTGTTGGAATTATGCAATGCGCAATTCCAACCAGTAATGACTGCAGGGTCAGTGACTGCATTGCGGAATTTTCTCGGCCAGGAGTCATCGTCCCTCACAAATGCGTAAAGAAAGATCAGAGTATAGTCAATAGGTATAAATGCACATTTCTGGAGAGGAATACAGAGCTTTCCTTCTCTGGATTATGCAATGTTGTCTCGGTAAGGCAAAGTACGGGCCAAGGTTGGCCAGACTCGTCGACAGGAAACTGAAAGCAAATGTGAAAGTGAATGCATGGTAATACTGAGTGTAAGAAGAAGTGATTGATCATGCATGCAAACGTTGAATGAAAGATTTAGCAAATAGAACAACATGCATGTGAGTGAAGTGAGTCACCGAATCGGCGACCATTCATGCAAAACAATTTCATGAATGTGACAACAGTGAGATAGCAATAAAAATTGAAATGATGCTAATACAAGCTAGTAAGCATGTAAACGACTTCAAGCATTCAAAGAAATCAAGAAAACAACACTCAGATAAGTGAAAACACAAAAAGAAATAGAAATGCTGAAAAGACAAGTTGAGATTACTTACCCATGAATATCTGATCCAGATGTGTCAAAGAGTCTTGGATGTGCTGTGGAATGTTAGAGCTCCAAGATCGACATGAAAGAATTAACTTTGATGCGTTGAATAAATAAGTTTGGGCTCATGTTGCACATGCCAAAATTATAGGAAAAAGTGACACTTGGAGGAAAGATTCTAAAATGATCTTTACATGTAACCTTCATCTGCTAAAAATATCTCATTGAATCAAGGGATTCTTTTTTCATGCTGCCTTTTTCTATTCCTAGAAAAAGCAAGCCATGCATGCAAGTCAAGTTTCCTTAGTCCCAAGTGGAACTAGTCAACCCAATTGCACATGCAAGAGGCTGCTCAACTGCTGGGAGAAATGCACATTTTTGGATGGGAGTGGGTTTGGCTGCCGAGGAGATTTGTACAATTTCTGGGTAGAGAAGATGAATGCTTCCCAGGATTACGAAATTTCTGGGCTGAGCGTCCCTACTGGGAAGAATTGCGCAATTTTTTGGATGAAGCCTGACTGAAATTATTGCACAATTCTGGAGCCCAGCAGGCTGCCAGACAGAATTGCGTGATTTATGGAGGGAAGGCTGATTTCCCTCTAGAATTGGACAATTTCTTGAGGGAGTTGCTCAACCTGCAGTTGGACCAAGTCCAGAGGAACATCCTATGAGCGGAATGCATCAAGCTTTGTGAGACAGATTGTCTTTCTGCAAGAAAATCACTGAAGCTTGTGTACTTGAAGAAGCAAGACATGGTGGCGTGAAAGATTGGTAGGGAGGATCCAAAACGAAGCTAGGGAAAAATTTTGGAGGGTGGTTGTAGCTACTACAACAGATGGGTTCTATAAGGATCCTTTGAGCCCTTACTTCCCCTTTCATGTACTTTGCATGATATTGAGCTTCTTCCTTTTGAGGATTAGCACTTTATCCCTTAACATGATCGATGACTTCATCTTCTATGAGAATCAAATCAGTCCTCTTCTTCGATGCATGAAAGTTTGATGACCCAACCAATTTGTTGCTTTGCTTGAAAAATGAAGCCATTTTGATAGATTCAGATGTGGACATAATGATACTTACTTGTGAAGATACTCCTTGATGAAAATATATTCAACTTGATGCCTTATTTATTTTAATGATGATGTTGATAATAGTAGATGCCTTTTTGATGGTGATGTATTCCTTCAAAATTGATCCTTCAAAGAGAGGGAGATCACCTTGATCGCTTCAAGATGATGATGTAATATTTTTCCTTAAGGTTCCTTTAACATGAGTGATCCTTATTGATTAATGAAACTCTTGATGATCCTTTAGTGCTTCGGCCCTCTAGTTTCCTTCTTTAAGATGACTTTCCTTGTCTTGTCACCTTATCTCCGATACCATGTTAAGAAATCTAGGGCAGTAAGGTTGGGTGATTACTCTTAATTTGATAACTACTTGTGATGTTTTTTTAGTTAGTTTGATTAGATTTTTTCATTCACTAAATTAGTATTAGTATTATCTTCATCAAACAACTACCAAACAATAAATAATAATAAGACAAAGGGCACAAGATATAGGCGATCAACCCAAGCCAAAACCTCTCCAACTGAGAGGAAAACCCACCAGAATTATTCTCTTCTTATAGAACCTCAATTGACAAATTCCAAGATGTATGACCCCTGACCAAGACTCCTCCAAGACCAAGTCAAAGACCCTCCTTGATGAAATTCTCTTCCTCCAAGTCAATTCTGGTCAAACTTGTTCCACTATGTCAAATTTTGGCCCTAGATAAAAATTGCGGCTAGCTGTTGCAGACCTACAATTTTGGCTTCCTCTGCAAAAACCCTATGTCACATGTGTGGCTAGGATATGGAAAAAATTTCCTCCTTTCTTCTTCACTTGAATTGACTTCCTGTCCTCGACAATTCATCATGCTAGAGAGACCTTTCTTGACCCAGAACTCGATCCTTGAAGATAACTGCAATTAAGTACTTGCTGCTACAAAAGGATGTGCTAATCTACTTCACACGTGTGAGAAGAGTACAAAAAAATAGTCCTAGAAATTTGATTTCCTTTTCTCCTTATTCTCCTCTTCTTCTTTGCACTTTTTGTCTTCCTTGATTGAACTTGTGTGAGAGATGAGTGAGTCCTTGAATAAGGCCAAGTCCTCCTTTATATAGGCTTCTTGTCCATTTGAGGTTTGACTTGTAACTAAGGCGAACTTTTTGCTTCAGTAAGACAACTTGTTCATTGCACCATGACGAGGTCTTGGAGGGTCTTTTGACTCAACGTTGACTTAAATAAATCTATTTTATAGTATGTAACATGCTGAAGAAGGGTCTTTCATACATAACAATGACTTTCTTAACTTGTAGACTAAATGAAAAGCTCTAGAATCTCACAATGGGAGATTGACTTGTAAAATAAACTTCTCTTCAGCATGAAATCCATGCATCAATAATATCAATAAATTTATTTTTCTATTTACATGAAATCATGATTACATATGTCATTATGAAGAACAAACCTAGTTACATATTTCAACATATAAGTGTGACCCTGGTGGGCCCACTCTTGATAATAAGACAACCCCCTTCTCACATGAGCCTGCTAATGTGACATAGTAGACCAAACAACCAAATATCTAGGTTAAAACCACATCCCAATTTGTTTGACAAGAGAACTATAGGTACGAAATTGCCAGAAGCTACTTGAATTTGAAACCACTTGTTGACTAGCCTAGAGATTAGCCAATAAGATGTCTAAGACAATCAAACCCTAGAGAAGGGATGACTCAATTTCACTCAGTTTCCAAATTCCATCCCTCTAAACTATCAATATAACCAAAACACAATGGGTAAAATGAAATAGAACTACAAATATGAAAATAGATACAAAACCTAGAACACAGTTAGATTCCCCCCACTTATGGATTATAATCCACCACCAAGCCTCAAGCTGTTGGTCCCGCCTCCACCAATACCACTCAAGCGTTGAAACATAGCACAAAACATAGAAAGGAACCAGAGTCATGGGCTAGTTAGAGAAGAAACAATTAATATAAGGGTTAACACCCTTAGCCACGAGAGTCCCACCCAACACCATGCAACAATAAGACTACTAACCCACCCAAAAAATAAAGATGTTAAAAAACACAACCATGCGGAATTGAGCCCAAAACCACATGCTGAAAAGAACAAACACTACCACTAACATGTAACAGGGCTCAAGAATTAAACCATTAACCACTAAACAAGGAGAAGGGATAACTCCAACAAAAAAACTAGAAGTAAAACAAAGACAAAGCCAAACTCTTGTCTTGTTAAAATTCCCCATTGGTAACCTTGCAAAATAACCAAAGTGACTTAAAATAACCAATGTTGAAGCTCCACATGAAATTACCTATTTCCAAATAAGCATTGAAATCTAGAAATAGGATGTGCCTACTCCTTGACGTGCATTCAACTGTAATTTTGGTCCGCTGTACAACATAGTCGTTTGTGGTTGTTTCCAATGTAACAACCCTCATTGATTTAATATATAAATAAATAAAATAATAACCAGGGTCATGGGACAAGTATTCCAAATGGCTATCGAAATTGGAAAAGACATTGGCAAAGGCAAAGATGCATTTATTAGCATTTATTTAACAAAATAATGGGAAATAGGAGAAAAATGAAGGTGAAAGGTCACATAATTACATGAAGAAAATAGGGGCCTCAATGATAAAAAGGCTTTTGAGGATCAGTTCATAACTTTTATCAGTGTGTGAAACATTTTGTCAATTTTATCTTGGAGCTCTCTTCTATTCTCTCTCTCTCTCATACTCTTGCACACATAGAAAAATCTTGGAGCATTGTTGGAGCATGCTTGGAACACTCTAGTTTTCATTGGATTTAGAAAAAGAAGGTAAAGGAAAAGCACAAGGGGATAGTGAGATTAACAACAACAACAAGATTGCTTTACAGGTATCAAGTTGCATGTATGATTTCCTTGATAGTTTTGGCATGCATGGTATATGCATGTGGTTATTTGGTTATGTTTTTTCATTGACATGGAGGATTTCCTAGATTGATATTGGTTTTTCCTAGCCTTGCCATTTCCTGGACAGCCATGATGTTGTGGGATTTTCAACTTTTTGTTTCTTATTGGTGCTTCGGTTCATTATGGTTGTGGGTTCAATTACTATTTCCTAAAGTCGTTGGTTGGAACAAATGCTCTAGAGCCCTCAAACAACTTTGGTTGAGTTACTAGTCCTAGAGCCTGGGTTCGATAAACGCTCTAGATCCCTTGGTGGGTTGAGTTACTAGTCCTGGGGCCTTGGTTGGACAAACACTTTGGAGCTTTGGAAGGTTGTGGGTTGAGCTGTTAGTTCCTAGATCCCCAGTTGAAACAAATGCTCTGGAGCCCTAGACATCTTGGCTATATACTGATATGGTTGGTGTTAGTGAGTTCTGACCATGAGGTAGAATCACTGGTTGAGGGTTGAGATGGTTTGGCCTTTGGAAGCCCTGGTTTGATTTTGTTTGGATCAATCCATGAGTTCCCACATTCATGCTTGGAATATGACATGGGTGTGATTGGCTAAAACAAAATTTTGGTTTAGCCCAATCTATTGTCAAGGGGTACGTGGAAGTCCTTGACTTGGTTTGATTTTGCATATGTTAATAAGAGAGTTTTCCTCTTTTATTTTCATGAGTAATTGTACTTGTAATTATGTGGCTTTGATTTCTATTCTATCATGGTGCATATGTTGGTCATTTGTTGGTTATATGCTACTTGTAAGATGTATATTGGCTATGACTCTTGATGTGTTTTTGATTTGTTGACGAATGGTTAATGAATACATGAGATAATAGATGTTATTGCAGCTATTATGAGAGGGAATCAAACCTCCTTGAAGATTCTCAGATAATTATCATACCCTTATTATTAAATATGCATTCATGACATGTAGATTACATGTCCTCAAAATTTTTAGCGAAATGACTATCATGGTTAGGCATGGTTAGTTCAGTTCCTTGATCAAATTTGTATGAATAGCTTTTTCTGGATGTCATTATTGATTCTCAAAAGTCTCATTGAGTTCTCTGTAGTGGTCTAGAGGTTGACCTAGAAATTAGGCTCAGAATCTGGGACTGCATGCTCTGAATTGGACATTTTAGCTTACAACTGCATGGATATAGGCTCGTGGGAGAAGTTGGAGGCTTCCAACCGCATGGATGCCTTATTATGGGAGTGGCTGAGGGCTCAGGGAAATGAAAAGGGTGTCCAACTCAAGTTTTGGCCACCTGGGGTGTTTACTCAACCTCTATGTGACATGTAGCCCTTGTAGGATGTGTCGGGTTGTCAGTTTGTCTTCCATAGTTGGCCCCACTTCCTTAATGGGACCTAGGAGGTTGATTCATGTCATATTAGCTCCTCCTCTCATGTTTACCCTAGCAAGCCGATGAAATTGGGTAGATATGGGACAGGTGGTTACATTCAACCCAAAAATTATTCGTTGCCTAGCTCCACACCTCCATCCACCTATGTTGTTGAAGATTGATTGCCCTCGCCCATGGTCACAACCTCTATTGATGCCCAAGTAATAACTGTGTTAGATTATTCATAGTAATCTGAAATTTCACACACATCAACCGACTAGATTGACCACCTTCTTCCTTATGCCACCTCTCCATCAAATCAAAGGAATGAAGCATTAAGGTTGCAAAATCCTGCATAAATCTCACTGGGGTGTGTTCCCTTGTTCTTTGACTCATTATTTAGGTGGGGTAGTGACAACCTGCCTGCCCCCTTCCTCGTTCTCGACTGTCACCCCTTCTAGGGATAAGAATATCTAATGTTGTTTTAAAGATTTTAAGTTATTTTGTGAATTAATGATGTAATTATTGTATAAAACGATGAGAAGATCCAATTTTAATCAAAAGTTTAGTTAGTGTTTTTTTTTTTAAATGTTAAAAACTTAAAAAAAAAATATGAATATTTTCATATGAGATAAAAAAATTAAATTTGTGATTTTTT
>APFE031752271.1:47171-57807 GCA_000404065.3 Pinus taeda | reverse complement strand
CAACTTCGACCCCTTCCTTAGCGAGTTGGAGAACAAATTATCCCAAAATAAGACTTTGTCCTGACATGGCCCATACATATTGATTATAGATAACCAATCATCAATTTCTGGTGAATAAAATTTGATTCCAATTCCCCATCCCGACTCGAAGAATTCATGATCTTGATCGACCTAGTATTCCGTCCCAAGGTTAATCCTCTTGATTGGCCCAGAGAGTCAATCCTTGAAAAATACTAACCCTTCATAAGAGCTTCTAAAAATTTACAAATTGCATCACTCTCCCCTAGTGTTTATTGTAAGAGAAAAATATTTGGTTTATAGTTTTCTGTTAAACATACCAAAGCACACTTGTTTGAGGGGCATGTTATCCCTCTGCAATTAAAGTAAATAAGTTTCATTAGGGGACTTTTTCTAGGGGCTTGGAACCTCTAAGTTCCCTTTTAATGGATTTTCATTCCTCGTGGCTAGATCCTCCTTATCTTGCTCATTCACTTGAGCCAAAAAATACCTCCTTCCCCTGACTCTATTACTAGAAGGCACCAATGGTGTCTTCCCCAATCCCCCCAACAAGCCTTCATCAAGGGATATTATACTTTTAGACCAAATATTATACTGCCCTCCACCTTTCTAGGAGGACTCTGAAGAATTCCTAAAGGGGGATACCACTGGGGATGAAAGCGAGGAATCTACTTGAGCTATAGCACAAATGGTAGTGGATAAGTTTAGTCAAAGATCTCAAAAGTCTTTGGGGGTCTAGAGTGTCATCACACTTATCTATTTTAGATGATACTTGAATTTCACTTCAGGAACACAAGCAATAACATCAAAGTAATTTGAAACAGAGAACAAAGGTATATTATTACCTTGGCCTGTTGAAGATGCTACACCTTCCTATAGAACCTGGAACCATTTTATCATTGGGGAAATTCTTTTCGTTGCTACCTTTGGATGCATGACTTTGATATTATCCCCAATTCCCATTTCAATGTTGACCTTTAAGCCATTCACTTCTTTTGTCAATCCCATAGGGGCTGAGATTCCCACTGGATCCTTCCCTGTTGGCACCATTGTTGCAAGCCTAGAACGCGTCTAATTCCTTGGTCCATTTGTGTTCTCCTGCTGCATGGGTCCCATTCCATTTGCTCCATCTTCCTTTGAATCATAACTCTCTTCATCCTCCTCCAAAAACCTATTGTGATTCATTGGTAGGGGACATGCATTCACCAAGTGACCAAAAACATAATATCACGGACACTGAAACATAATCCCTTCATAGTTCAGTATCTATACTTGTTGCACCTCACCAGGTTCTCCTAGGATCATGTGGTGGTAAAGACCTTGCCTAATATCAATATTCTCTAGATTTCTCACCATTTTTTCTACGCCCATAGATATATATGAAGAATCATGTTCAAGGCAATCCCTCATGTGATTAGCAATGTACGATAATAAAAGCTCGTGCTATTACTGTCAAGGGAGACCTGGTAGCCTTACCCAAGCTAGCACTTCGTTTAATATTTCCTTCTTCGCATCAAACAATGAGGTCTAAAATTTGAATGTGATAAGAGAATGATAGATCTATCGTGCTCTATCCTAATCCCAAACTACATCTCTTTTTTCTTTAAACTTCATTCTGACCCAACTTTTGGTTAGACGACATACCTCCACATCCGTCAACATATCTGGCTTTACGTACTTCTCTACCCACTACCCGAGTCTTTTTGTATTTGTTCTCTTCGCTTTGAGTTTCCCTACCAAAATATTTTCACCCATCTCTACAACTTGTGACATCCTCACTTCTTGACGCAACACTACATTTAAGTGAAACTGCTATCAGATTTCTACTCGTAGAATTTTTGTTTTGGTACCCCTTAAGCCCCTTCCTTCCCACCTGCCTATGTGGGAGCTATATTATGTATTGTGTTCCCCGCACTCCATTTCTCTGTGGTCACTTAAAGACCCGCTGCAATAAACCCCTCACTCAACAAAGGTGCCCCTATCGATACTCCAAGAAAAAGGTGGCCGCTTCCTCCGAAAAAACCTTGACTCAACCCTTGAAATACTCTTATACCTTCAAAATTTTCATATCCAGTGAAAGAAAATCTTTCCAAATATGCCCCAAGTACTCACCTGACCAAAGGGTTCCACAACACTAACTTCCCCATATGTAGCCTCTTGAATCACTTGGGAAAGAGTTGTTGAAAGAGGACCGTCACCCATAGAAACTCGGGGGTTCCTTACCCCTTTTAACAAAGGAACCCAAACAACAAAACATGATGAAGAAATCGGTCTGAACGAGGACTCACCTTGAAAGAATGTTCTTTCTCGTGGAGCATGATGAAAAGGAATAGTAACTACTCCTGACCTACCGGCAACTCAGATCTTGCATTTGTAACTGCTCCTCCCGACGCTATTAGAAAATCCCACAACGTTGACCAAATAAAGGCTCCCACCTTAACCTCAGACTCATAATCCACTAAAATATCCTCGTAACCCTCGATGCTGATGGATACTTCAAAGGGAACCATGAAAACCACCTTACCATTGAGGATTATGTTGCTGATACATGATAGTAGTAGGGTTAAATTGCATAACCATCAAAACGATTGCGTAAAAACTGTAGAAAATGCACTTACCAAGCTTTGAAACTGTCAATACCGACCCTATTTGCAAGGATGAAAAGTTGAAAACAAATATAGAAAACCCTGATTATAATGTATCTTCCTATAGCCAGATTCAGTGTGCACTGTGAACCCATCTAAGGCAAGAGGATGAAACCCTTATGGTGGGAACTTGACCCCACTAAACCTTGGCTCCATTCGCTCAACCTCCCCAACTTTTGTTTACCAGGACAACTGACGGGAAAACATTTCGCCCCAATTTTGTTGTTATTATTATTGATGTAAAATTAAATAAAAAGGCTATAAAATATAATAATTTTTAGGGTTGGTTTAATTAATTATTTTTTAGGGTTAGTTTTTATCGCTATAATCATTGAGGGGAGGGAAGTGGCTTAAATATTATATTTATACTAATTATATATAATATTTAATATTTTAAAATAGAAAAATAATACATAAAAAAATATATTTTATGAAAATAATATTTAATTTATATAAATGTTAAATATCCATGGGGCTAGGTAGATGTGACAGATATTCTAAGGCATTTTGTAGTGTAAGAATCATCAATGCAAAGTTTTGTGGGAAAAAATCGGCCATGCTAAGTGTTAGTGTGGTCCAAATCGGGTGCGGTGATTTTGATGGCTTTTCAGACAAAAAAATGGACTTTTATTCACTATAGGAAAAGTTGCATTTTCATAGGGTTATAATTATATATATATATAGATGAAATGACTTTTTTTACAATATTTTTCCCTGTTAATTTTAATGAAAATTGATAGAGATTTTTAAAAACTTTAGTTTAAGTTGTTTAATCTATAGAATTTGAGTGCCCCATGGGGTTTTTCAAGGAGTTGAATCCGTTTATGCATTAAAAAATGCATTTTAAACAACAACAAAAACACATTCTTTCTTGAAATTGCTTTGCGTTAGACTACACCTATATATGTGTGTAGTTTATCTTACAAAAGAATGAGATTTTTTGTTATTTAAAATATATTTTTGAATACGTAAATGAATTTAACACCTTGAAAAATCATTACTACACATATATATATAAGAATATTTATATCAAGTAAATCCACCTAAAACCATATCACTTCTTATTAACTTAACTTTCAAAAACATCTAATTTCAATAACAAAAATACTTTAACAATAAAACTCCACCAATTAAACTAACCGTCAAAACTAATTAAAATAATATATATATTTTACATTCCATTAAACAAATCCAACTTACATTTTTTAAATTTTGACAACTTCACTTTTGAAACACGTTTATATACAGCGTCACGAACCTCTCAATCCGTTGGTGACATTATCTATATTATTGTTAATTAATATATATGTTTCTATATATAGGCCAACGTTATTAGTGTACGTTCTGCTTTAATTTTATTTAATTCTAATTCATCTTTGAAATTTTCATTTTTTTTCTTCTAATATTAAAGTTTATATATATAATGATGTCAATATTTAAGAATTTTAAATAATATATTGAGGATATTATGATAATATTTTAAAAATTTATTTTTAAATTTTATTTATTATAATTCATCTTTGAAATTTTCATTTTTTTTCCCAATATTAAAGTTTATATATATAATGATGTCAATATTTTAAGAAATTAAGTATTATTGGGATAAGTTAATAATAATCATTAAAATTTAATTTTTAAATAATTAATAATTAGATTTTATAATTATTTATAATTTTTATGAAAAAACCTATTTAATATAAATATGAATTGAAGTTAATATTCAATATTTTCTTAGATTTTTTTCATTTATTTTTGTTGTTCATCATTTATGTCTTATAGTTTATAATTGTCTTTAATCATAGTCAAATTTATTCAAATCAATTAAATGCAAAATAAATAAGGCATTATGTGTCGTGGAATTTGTTGGAAGGATGGACCATATTCTACTTATTAGTCCCTGCCTGGGACTATTAGCGATCGATCCATCGCTGACCATCAATTAATTGTTTGTTTGACCAAAAATTTTTATGCTTTCTCAAAATTTATCCAAAGTTTTGGATGGCAATTTAGCGTCTTACATAATTTATCCAAAGTTTTGTTTTTGACCTCTTATTGGAAACTTCGCGCGTATCGAGGAAAAAATACACCTACAACACTTTTCTTATCCAAAGTTTGAAATTAACTAAGATATTTCAAAAATAATATAGTAATTTTATGTATCTACTTTTATGCTATTTTGAGGCCGACAAGTTTTTTATCCAAAGTTTAATAAATGAGTTTTTAACCAGTTTTTTTATACAAAGTTTTTATAATGGTGGTTAAGCAAGTGTTTTAAAATGTAACACCTGTCCACTTCATGCAAATTTATGTGTCGTTCGTTCGAACATGCCATTCACCAATCTATTCAACTTTCCTTCCTGTTCTAATAGCATATAGCGTTTTTTCTCTCGGGTCGGGTTTTTGTCGCCGTTGCTTTTTCTGAATCTCTCCCTTGTAGTGCTCAGAGAAGAGGCTGAGGGGTTTTGGTTCTCGTTTCATCATATGGTTAGGGATCACCTTCTCATATACCAGCTAGGATTCTTCTTTCCTTTTTTCTCGCTCAACCCTGTTTTTTTTCTTTATTCCCTTTCACCAGTTTTTCTCTGGATATCGACTTCTCTCTGGAGGTCCCAAAGTCTTTTCGGTTTTTCCCCTGATTCTGGCAAGCATTTCAGTATTTTTGCATTTTGGTTCCAGTCGAGAAAGGTTGGTGGCTAATCGAAAGGAGTTTGAGTGTTCTCAGGGATGCTCGGCGAGGACCTCTTCAAGATAAAGAGGTAAGCATATTATTACAGCAACATCTTTACCGTAAAACCTGCAAAAGTTTTTTCGGGAAGCATAGTTTTTATATCCAGAATTCTCATGTCTTTTTTCCCATTGTAAAGTCTTTTTTCCAATTGTTTACACCTGCCACCATCCAAATCACCATAGTTTACACTTGCCAAAAAACCATCGGTAACGTTTTTGTGGGTATAATCGGCGATACCAAGCCAGGTCCATGGACGAGCAGAAGATTGGAAACAGGACCATAATGGTGGCCATGAATGACACCAAGAACAGTTACAACGCTATGCAATGGGCTCTTCACACAAATAGAATCATTCTCTTTCATGCTCAGCGCCATTCAATTTTCCCTCTCGCAGTTACGCCGGATTCAATTTCCAATTCCACAGATGCAAGTGTAGGTTAGTGTCTTCTGTCTTCTGGTTTATTGATTAAAAGGATTTTGATCTTTTTAGCTAAAGAATGAGTGTGTTGTGTTGATTCATCCCAGATTTTCATCTTCAAGTGAAGTGCTTAATTCTGTTTTTGATTTATCATTCTCCATCCCCATTTCTCCCACTTCTTTTGGCTCCTCCAGTATGTTCACCATTTTTTGCAGAGACTCCGCTAAATATCTGAGCAACTTCATTAGGCCTGGCAAGCAGCTTAGGTAGATTTGGAGGTTAGGGCATAAATACATATTGAAAATCTGGGCGTCTGGCCGTTTTTTTCTTTCTCAAAAAAAATGTTTGACCATTGAATTCAAATTTAATGGCTACCTCAGGAAGTGTATATCGGGGTTTTGGGTTATTTTATGCAGTAATTTGATATTGGGGTATATTTCCAGGCAGTGTTTTTTTTTTAAACCGGTGGGTGGGTGAGATTTAGCAACTTTTAGAAAAAATTTCAGCTTGGTGGTAGTATATGTATATCTATTGAGCAGCTTGGTAGTGAATATATATATATATATATATATGTTGACTCTATTGATTTTCTTTATATTTTGTAATTTTTTAATCCCAAATTATTTAGTATTTTAAATGAATATTTTTAAACTCCAGAAGCATCACAATGTGTTGGCCTAATACTTACATCTAGCCTCAGACTGCTCTAAGGGTCAAACATTAATCACAAATTCTAGCATTGCAATTGGCTCAGTACTTCCCTCTTGGGTCATGCTGCCCTAGAAGGGTGAACAACTGATCAACAAACTATAAGACATTACAATTGGCGTAATTTTCATTTAAATTATAATAATATAATTGTTTAGGTTTCAACTTTATCTGCTACACAGTAAATATAATGTCCTGAAGGGCCTTTTTCCCGCCAACTTTATTTGCTACACAGTAAATATAATGTCCTGAAGGTCCTGTTTCCCGCCAACTTTATCTGCTACAGAGTAAATATAATGTCCTGAAGGGTCTCTTTTCATTAAATCAATGTTACCTGATTATATAATGTTTCCACAAAAAACTAAAGTATAGGTAAATTGTTTCCTAATAAAATACCTCAAAAAAGGATTCAAGGATGGCCAGATATAGTTTATTTGTCAAAAATTATTTCAAATCATTCTTGTGAAAATTTTGTCAACAGTTCGGGATAAAAAGACTGTCAATAATTAAATTAGATACATGGTGAGCGTAGTTTATCCGACAGTAAGATATTGTCTTAACTCAAAGATGTTGGCCAGTCTAAAAACTGGAAATAAATAATTAATTTATTCATGCTGTAACATATGATGTAAACTTCATAGTATTGGTTTGAAAAAAACTGGAAATAAATAATTAATTTATTCATGCTGTAACATATGATGTAAACTTCATAGTATTGGTTTGAAAAAAACTGGAAATAAATAATTAATTTATTCATGCTGTAACATATGATGTAAACTTCATAGTATTGGTTTGGTTTTTCAGTTTGGCAGTTTCGTTTCAGATTTTGATTGCAGTTTGGCAGTTGCGTTGAAGAATTTGGACGACAGAATCAAGATATCTACGGAGAAGATTGGCGGTATGCAAAGCTAAAATTGTATGGTTTACTTCCAATATATATATATATATTAGAAAGAATTTAAAAAGTTGACATGAACGTTTCCAGGGTTAGTTCAAACCTAAACTAATGTAGTTTTAATGTTGAGTTGAATAGTAGTATTGGAAGTCCTTTCCTGTAATTGTCTCAAGCTCACGAACCTCGCTCATGTTGCTCACGAAAATTTCTCACGTCCGGAAGTCAGGTAGTGACTTGTCTGTGATTTCCATGACCCAACATGCATGGTATATAGAGATGGGTATATGCAGGAATTAAGGAGCTTACTGTGTTCTTTCTTGCAAGCATGAATGAGCTTGGTACTTTCTGTCTGTGATTTCCGTGATGCAACATGTATGGTATATAGAGATGGTTATATGCGGGAATTAAGGAGCTTACTGTGCTCTTGCTTGCAAGCATGAATGAGCTTGGTAACTACCGCAAAATTCCCCAACCTAATAGCAAGAATTAGGGCCAATTCGAGTTGCATTTTGACACAAGAATCAATCTGGGTGATTTTGTTGGTAACAAGTTCCAATTATCATAATGGACGAGTTCCAATTATCTAAATGAAAGCTTAGGTAGGCTACTCGTTTTTGGCTCAGATTTTCTTGTGACCTTGAATGATCTTAGTTCTCTCTGTGAGCACAGGTGGGGGTTTCATTTGTTGAAGAAGTCAGGGTTTGCTTCTCTGTATGATTGATGTCCATCATCACACTTGAAAATGATCATATGGCGAGTGAGTGTTAGTTTTCCTCAGGACATAATGGTCCTTGAAGAAGGGAAAAAACCAATTCTTGTGAAGGAGTTTAGTACTTCAGCAGGAAACAATTTAATTTAACCTGAAGATAGAGAAAGAAAGGCTCTTCGAGGAATGTATAGTCTTTTACAAAATGACTAGCAGAAAAGGGTCAGTCTCGACCGACTGACTAACAAAGGTGTGACGAAGTCAAGACTAGTGTTTCAGGTTTGAGACGGAAGGAATTACCTCTTTGTAGGGCCAACCCTTTTGAAGAATAGGCATAAATACAATTGATAAGCTGCTTTTTTCCCACCTCACTTCCCACTCACTCCACTGCGTGCAATGGAATCCTTTTCCGCTCTTGAGTTTCAGAAAATTGAAATTCAGCGATACGGTACAATAAGTGCTATTTCCACTACGTATTGCCCAGGGTGGGGGATTCGATGTGAAGAACACTCAGACCTACTTTCCCTTTCATTTCATGCATGATATCTATTTTCCTGATAATTAGGAAGACAGAGCATATAGCACCTCTTGTGCATAGTGCACGTTGTCCATTGAGTTGTTGCAAATAGGGAAAAGCGGTAAGGCTGTGGGCCCACAAGGAAGGTGATTTGTATTTAATTTAACTGTAAATTTATTTCGTGTGTGACAATTTATGTATGTATTCCAGGTGTTTACATTGTTTTAGTTTAGGTTTACATTGTTTTAGTTTAGGTGTTCTTGGAGTTTAACGGATCGCTGAAAATCAAATAATTGTTTTTTGATCAAAAATTTTTTATGCTTTCTCAAATTTTATCCAAAGTTTTCGATGGCAATGGCAATTTAGCGTCCTAAAAAATTTATTTGTTTTTATCTCTTATTCGAAACTTCGTGCGTATCTAGGGAAAAAAATACACCTGCAACTCTTTTCTTATCCAATGTCTAAAAAGAACTAAGATATTTCGAAAATAATATCCTAACTTTATGTATCAAACACTTCAAGTAATGCTAATTTCAGCCATGAGACAACCTCAAGCGGTAGGTGATAGCATAGCATGATTCTTATCCAAGAATCTGGATATTTCTTTCGGCGATAGTTTGAACTCTTGGCCTTGAACTTCCACCATTTAGGCTCGCCTATCTTATTGCAGGCTTGACAAGGAACCTGACTGACCTGACAAGGTTCGTTAGCTCCCCATAGTGCTGATTCATCCCTATCACCCTTTGATTAGCGCATGCTAGAAACACCTGCACTCGACATCGACTAGAGGGGGCAAGTGGGCTTCATGCAAGCGCCACACGCTTACCAACAAGTTTTCCCTTGATTGACGCCACATGTTTATGTAGTGTTGTAGGTTCAGGTGGATTGCCAATGTATTTGTCTTTGGTTATGTGCACATTAGTGTATAAAGTTATTTTTATCTCTATCTTTATAATTAAATAAAATTAAAAATTCATTTTCATTATCTAATTCCATCTATCTGGCAATTAAAATCTATTGATCCCCGGGTAATCTGTTCCATTAAATATACATAAATCTTTGTTTTTCCGAATAGAGATGTTTCAACGTAAATAGGAAACAGAACAAGCTGCTCTGATAATGTCAAAACACTATCAGGTAAACCCTGTTTCTTTCATTTCAAATTGGCTTTGATTGGAAAGCATTTAATTTTATGAATTTATAAATTGTTTCATCATAGTCGGTTCCATAAGATTATGTATAAATAATCCTTTCACCGGTGTGACTGAATGAGAAATATTCCTCGGCTTCATCTTGTGTTAACCACTCAGCTCTTAACTTTACCATGAAAATTCATTTTGTACAAAGAATAGCCAATGATGAGCCAAGTTGATTGAATTAAATGCTTAGCCTACGGGCCACTTCTTAACTTTACCATGAAAATTTTGTACAAAGAATAGCCAACGATGAGTCAAGTTAATTGAATTAAATGCGTAGCCTATGCGCCCCTCATTAACAGGGAAATCACTAAACTACTGCCGACGAATAATCGGCAAACATCGATTTCATGTTAAAAATTTCTATCCCTTTCAATATTCACGAGTAGATAACTCTATCCAAATTACTCTGGGAGTCAGCAAACTTCGATTTCACTTCGATTTCACGTTAAAAATTTCCACCCCTTTCAATTTTCACAAGTAGATAACTCTATCCAAACTACTCGAGGTATTTTAGGTTCTGGAATATTTGGGATAAATTTTATTTTATTTTTATGATAATTATAAATTATAAAATGTCTGTTGCTTGTAGATTAATTGGTAATAGTTATGAAAATGAAATCTTAAATTGCCTGTAGATTAATTGGTAATAGTTATGAAAATGAAATCTTAAAATTAGTTTTAGTTTAAATTTTGTACTATTTCTAAATTAAACACCATAAAAATGTAGTACTATCAAACATAAAAAAAAAAGTTATAAAATATTTTATATTATTAAATTTTCTAGTATGATGTCTTTTTTGAC
>APFE031752271.1:16770-37451 GCA_000404065.3 Pinus taeda | reverse complement strand
CACACATATATATATATATAATTATTATTAAACATTTATAGTACGTTTAATGCCAATCCATTTTGTAATTTCAATCTTAAACTTCAGCATATTAATTTGTTTACCCCGGAATTTGGTTTTATATCGAATAAGGATATTCGACATAATATGGTATGTGATTATGGTTAAACGAATGCACAATAATATTTGTATTTGGTGAAAACATTAGGCTATCCAAAACGTTAAGAGGTAAGCTTAGAACTTTCTCGAGCCTAAGAAGCATCGATCGTATTTCATTGAAAACTGGCTTTATTCATTTCTCAAGGTTAAAAGACTTACTGCTGCTTTATTCATTTCTCCTTTTTCTTTTGTTACGTGTTGGGTGAATTCTGTTTGCCCAGTCTTGACTTATGTCCAGAATTTGACGCAGTCCTCCCTTCTCAGGTACTTGCATTGTCCACCGGTTCCTTAAGGAGTTTAAAGGTTCTATAGCAGAATTTTAAGGCTGTTATGGATGGCATAATTTCATGTTTCAGGGTTTGCGGACCCTTATGCCCAACTAGATTTATGTTGCGAATTATGTGAGGTTGCTGAAATCTCGTTTCTAGGTTCAGGTTCTTTCACCCGACTCTTGAGCTCATCTGGGTTTTGCCCATTCCTCTTGGTGTTCCTTCTAGGAAGGCTCTACACAAAAGGGTGTTAGGTTACGTTCTAGATTCCAGTGAATTTTTCTTTTAGTTGTATCTAGGGTTTATAAGTTTCCTTTTGAAAAACCCTACAATATAGAAAAGGGTATTGAGAAGCCCTTGCATCATATTACAAAATACAATTTTCATTTATTTTTCCTTAAATAATAGGTGTAGAGCATGTCTCATAGTTTCTTTGTTTTCTTGGAAATTATCCTTATGGACTCGACTGGATTATAATTTATCAATATGTTTCAGAATTACTTTCTAGTAATTTTATGATCAATTTCCAATCCAAAATTTACAGTTAGAGTTGGTTACGAAGCTCTGTTCTTTCCTAGTTCTCCTATTTTTAATTACCATGTACTGGTATTTCCATGGCTTGGATACAAGTTTCTTTTACACCTTCCATCTAATGAGCTTGGCCCTCTTATTAACATATATGTATGAGACTTACTTACCTATTTTCTAATCATTAACTTCAGTAACCAAATTACCCGTCATAATGGACAGAATTGTACGTAAATGTAATTATTTTCTTTGCTAAGTGAAACCAACCACTTACAGCATAAGGATTTCCTGTGGTAAAATTATAAGTAATTGAAGAACTAAGAAAATTGTTTAGAAAAAGGAAATTCAGTTTTATATTACCAATAACAAGAGGAACCATTTCAGTGATAATAGTCTTTACCCCTATAAGTGACTAACAGTTTTCGTAATAGTACCCAATCCCAAATTTCTTAAACTAGGTAATCTGCAGTGACTGGCGAAAAACTATTACAGGATTTTCCTTTTACTGATTGTCCTCTGGCACATATAGTTATTTTACCAACATTATCTAGTGTTATAGGAAAGATGTATTCTATACTCTCGTATTAAATATTACACCCAATTTCATTCTACACTTGGTGCTTTAAAACAGATTAACTGGTTTTTCCAGAGTCCTTCTATGAATTTTCTTTCTTTTCATTGTTTATAATGTTTTATGATAAGGTATCGAAATTAAGAAAAAACACACGATATTATCTAATTCCTCTTTCTTACAGCATTACAACTAAAAAATGAAGATATTATGTCCTTTTTCTGTTTCTTTCATAGAGATACTTATTTGTTCTACAAATTCCAAAAGGTCTCGCCACCCAATCTTGAGACTGGTAATTACGTCCTGTCTCTCTACTCAGCCTTTCTTCCAGACAGTGAAGGATGAAATTTCCAATTCTTGGTAACCAATATCTGAACCTCATGACCCCTGGCCCAATCCAATACTATGCCCTCAAATCAGTTTGAGGGTTCCACTGACTTTATATTTCTTCACAAGAACACCTCTCCATGTCGAGTTCTGCTTTTTGTCATTTAAGTGACAAGTTCCTAGTCTTTTCCTTTAGACATCCCTCTCCTTTCCATTGAGAGTCCCTTTTCTCTCTGGGAAGGAGAAGAAAACCAAGAACCCTAGCTGATTCTAATAGTCTGGAAAATAATAAAGAAATAATAATATATTCTTTAATTTCTTCTTTATTTTGTTTATTTCTTTTGGTTCATAACCACGACCCTTTCAATCATTATATCATTCTCATACATAGTCTTTAAAAAAGTTTCTCTTTACTACCAAGTTAGTAACTAACAAAAATCTACTAAGTTATAATAGATAAAAGTATTTATCTAGCTAGTAATTAATTCAACAATGGGGTGTTACATATTCCCCCTCTGCTGCGAAACACTGTCCTCTGTGTTTGTATCCAATCCTCTGAACAATTCCAGGTATGACTCCCACATTAATTCTCTATTTTCCTAGGTGGCTTCCTCAAGGTTGAAGTGCTTCCATTGCACTTTAACCTGGGTGATGGTTCGCCTCCATAGCATTATTTATCTATGCTCAAGGATGCGCTAAGGTTCTATAAGGAACTCTCCATCTGGTTTGACTTGTTGCACAATCATAAATTTATTTGTGAGAATTTATCATAGTAGCATAAAATTACATTCTCTCTCTTTTTTTTCTAAACAAAGAACAATATTCATTACCCGGACATCTTGCCAATGAATCACATGTTTAGGGTCATACACATATCATTTTAATAGTGAGACATGAAACACATTATGAACCTTTATATGGTTTGGTAAGGCTAGTTTGTAAGCCACCGGTCCAATTCTTTTGAGTATCTCGAAAACACCACAAAAACGAGGGGCAAGCTTTGCACAACTAGCCCATCTCAGTGTACTCTTCTTGGGTTTAATTTGCACATAAACATGGTCCCCAAATTTAAACTCTCAATATGTTCTTTTCTAATAAGCATACACTTTTTTCCTATCTTGGGTATCCTTTAAATTTTGTCGAACTTTATTTATTGTCTACCCCGTTTCTTCCAACATTTATGGTCCTAACATTAACCTATTCTAAGGGCAATTCCAATTTGCAGGTGTTCTGCACCTTCTTCCATAGAGTACTTCAAAAGCACTCATCTTTAAAGACTCATGACACCCATTGTTATAAGAAAAATCCATGATATGTAAATAATCCTCCCATTTGTTGGGTTGCTGCATAACATACATTCGAAGCATGTCTTTCAACACCTGATTCACACATTTGGTTTGCTCGTCAGTTTGTGGATGATATGCAGTGCTGAATTGGATTTGGGTATCCAATCTTGTGAATAGAGCTATCCAAAACACAAATGTAAATTTTACATCTTTGTCTGATATAACCACCTTAGGAATAACATGCAATCAGAACATTTCTTTTATAAAAATGTCAACAATTTGGATAGTCTTGAAAGTAGATTGTACTGGGATGAAGTGAGCTACGTTACTGAGTTTGTCTACAATTACCATGATAGAGTCATTATGCTTTTTAGCTTTAGGCAGCCCAGTAATAAAATCAAGTGTAATAACCTCCCATTTCCATTCTAGTATAGGTATGGGTTGAAGAAGACCAACATGGTGTTGATGTTCAGTTTTAACTTGGTGACATTCAATGCATCTTGTCAAATATTCTGCAATATCCTTGCACATTCCTAGCCAAAAGTAATTCGTTTTGATAGTTGAAAACATTTTTTGATACCCTAGATGGGCATGGTAAGGGATTTTGTGGAACTAATCTAAAATCAGTTGTCTAAGTGAAATTTGGTTAGGAACATATATTCCTTTCTTAAAAGTTAAGAGCTGATCTTTATTTATGTCATAATTTGATTGTTTTCCCTGACTGTTAACTTGCTGAGCTTGCTTCCATAAGAATTTAGATTCTCGTTGGGAAACCTCTTTAATATGTTCCATAAATTTAAATTATATTTGGTTATAACATAGTTCATAAAGATAATGTATTCTTTTACTTAATGCGTCAACAACATGATTTTCCTTCCCTTTTAGATGCTTGAAATCAAATACAAATTCACTAAGGAAAGCATTCCAATTTGCTTGTCGAGAATTTAAATTAGGCTGCTTGAAATAACTTGTTAAACCACTGTGATCTATTAAGAGCATAATTCTTTTGCCTAGAAGATAGTGCCTCCATACTTTTAGTGTATTAACTATGACAATTAATTCTAAATCATAGGCAGAGTATCTATGCTCTTGCTCTTTCAGATTTCGAGACTCATAGGAAATCACCCTCACATCGTGTATTAATACTACCCCCACACCCTCCACACACACATCTGTGCAGACTATGAATTCCTTATTTGGATCAACAATTTTTAGTACAAGGATAGTCATTAATAAATGTTTTAACTGTTCAAAATTCTATTGACATTCATTGGTCCATAAATATTTCCCTTCTTTTGTAAGGAGGTGATGGGATATGCAATTCAAGAAAAATTCTCAATAAAACGACAATAATACCTCGCTAAACCCATAAATGATCATATATCAACCACGTTTTTAGGAACTAACCACTCCATAATAGCCTTGATCTTTTCAGGATCGACTATTATACCCTCGGTTGTAATAACATGCCCCAAGTACTAAATTTGATCTTTGTAAAAATCACACTTACTAAACTTCGCATACAACTGATGATGTCTTAATGTTTGTAATATTATTCGTAAGTGTTCCTTATGTTTTTCTAAAGACTTCGAATATATAAAATTATCATCTATAAAGATCAAGACAAATTTATCCAAGAAAGGATGGAAAATACCATGCATCAAACTCATGAACATTGCGGGTGTGTTAGTTATTCCAAAGGGTAGGACAACAAATTCATAGTGGTTGTATCAAGTTCGAAAGGAAATCTTACAATATCCTCCTCCTTCACCTAAATATGATGATATCCTGATCGTAAATCAATCTTGGAGAAAATTGTTGTACCTTTGACCTAATCAAACATGTCGTCAATTGTTAGGTCCCTATTCTACTAGTGTAACCCCTTTTTAGTTATTAGTGCAACCCCCTTGTTGTATTATTGTACCCATATAGTCCCCATGTTGTTATTATTGTGCCCCATAGAAGCCCACTATTGTTATTTTTATAACCCTACAATATTATTATTATGTAGGCTCTGATTGTATTGGGACCTTTTAGATTCCTAAATATAGAAATGAGGTCTTGTCATTTGTATAATCCAAGAATTGTTCATTTGTGTAATGTAAAGGAGGTTTCCCCCTTGAAGAGGCTGATTTCTAAAGTGTTGATCTTTCTTTTCAATCTTTTTGTGAGTTGGTTTCATAACATTTGGTATCGGAGCTTTGGATTCTAGGGTTTCGCTGCTCCAAATAGGCCATTGTGGAATTTTTGATATAATGTTTTCGCTTTGAAGTTTCAGAAGATAAAAAGAAAACCCATTTGAGTTGAATTCGTTTTGAACCTCGGGTCTAAATTTCAAATATTGTTTCGCTATATTTTCAGAGATATGATCTATGGAAGTTTGGGATTTGCAAGCTTCAAAATTCCATTGGACATAGGTCACCGTGGCATTGTCAATATAATTTTGTTTTTACGAAAGTTAAGACTCTGAAATTAAAAACCATTTGAGCCGAAATTGTGTTGATGCTCAGACCCGAATTTCAGATCTTGTTTTGCTATATTTTTGGAGATATGGTCGAAGACATTTAGGGTTATTCCAGGCTCCTAAATTACATCCCAAATAGGTGACCTGAGGAAAATTGTCATAACTTTATGTCTGAGCATTTGATTGGAATTTCATAAAAAGTTCTAAAAATAGGACAGACTGCAGTTTACTGTGTATCGATTTCAGGTCCTAAGGTCGAAACAGTGACATGTGGCACTTTGTACAAGTTTTCTCTACTAAACGAGTCTATAATCAGGTCATTGTGGGAGATTTAGCATAACTCTTCGTTGGAGAATCCAATGTTGATGAGACTTGCGGGGTTGGAAAGAGGACTCAGAAGGCTATCATAGGACACAATTTTAGACCTTGGAGATATGAAATTATAGAGATACAATAGATTCAATATCAAGCTCTTACAAAGTGAAGAAAGGTGTGTGCTTTTTTTTTTAAATTTTGCCTAAGTTTGGTTGAAAAATTATTTTGAAGGAATTCAAACGGTGTGGAAGCTAGATGGATGGTATAGAAGAAAAAAATTAAAGGAAACATGGAATATTTGAAGACATATTTGACAAAGTTGCTACAAGAAATGCTTACGAATAGCGAAAGGGTAGTAAAGGAAACTCAGGTTGAGAATAAAAGAAATGTTAATCATCATTTCATAGACCCTAACGTGGGATTGAAGACCCACCATGTTCCAAAGATCGATATGAGTAAGTTGGATGGAAAGGATCCCGTAACATGGATACTACAGATTGAGCAATATTTCGATCTCCATAATGTGCAAAACACACAAAAGGTACGCATTGTAGCTTTATATTTGGAACCAAATCAGTTTGTATGGTATCGATGGCTTTACTCTCGTAAACAATTTGTCACTTGGGGAATTTTTATGGAAGAAATGATAGCACATTATGAGGATAAAAAAAGAAAAACCTTTTTTAGCCAATTGATAAATCTCAAACAAAAGGGTTCAATGATGGAGCACATTGAGGACTTCCAAAACTGAATATAAGAGTAAAAGGTATTCCAGAGGAGCATAGGATTGATGTGCTCATAGGAACTTTAAAGGATAATATCCAACATGAGGTTTATCTTTGGGAACCTAATTCATTGGAGAAAGCATTTAGGTTGGCAAGAAAAATGGAAAGCAAAATTATAGCAACAAGGAAGCCTACCACTCATAACTATAAATATGGAAGTGTTGTTTCTCCTGGCCTTCCACAAAGCACAAGGTTGACACTACAACAATTGGAAGAAAAAAGAGCAAAAGCGCTTTGCTATAGTTGTGATAGAAAATACACTAAAGGTCATAGGTTTGCTAATAAAAAGTTATTTTACATAAATTGTGAAGAGGAGGAAGAAAAGGAACAAGAAACGTCAAAAAAAGAGGATACACACCAAGAACAAAACCTGGAGAAAGAAGAAATGAATCCAACCATATCTTGGAATGCATTGGCTAGAATTACCACTCCTCAAACTATCAAGATAGAAGGACATTTCAAGAAGAAAAAGGTAATAGTGTTAATTGATTCGAGAAGTACCCATAATTTTAGTCATTGTAAGATAGCCAAGGAATTGAATTGCTTCCTATATCCAACATCAGAGTGTCAAATGATGGTTGCAAGTGGAGGAACCATAAATTTCTTTGGAAAGTGCGATAATATCAAGCTATCCATGGGAGAATATGCATTGAATAGCCCAATGCTTTCGATTCCAATGGGTGGTGTTGATGTTGTTCTAGGAGTCCAATGGCTACAATCCTTGGGTACAATAGCTTTTAATTTTCAAGAACTTTTCATGAAATTGTTTTTGGAAGGAAAGGAAGTTGAATTAAGGGGTATCGCAGGGAAATTGGGAAAGATAATTAGCTCTAATGGAATGACAAAGCTTCTAAAGAAAGAACAACAAGGCATAATTGCACAATTTTGTTCGCTAGAGGTTCCCACATTGAAATCATCTATTTCTCTAGATCTCCAAAAAGTTTTGGACAATCATTCCAAGGTATTTGAGACTCCCAAAGGCCTCCCACCTATTCGTGATCATAATCATGCTATTAATTTGATTCTAAGAAGTGTTCCTCCAAACATTAGACCTTACATATATCCCTATGCCCAAAAGAGTGAAATTGAATGTATGGTTGCAGAAATGCTAGAGGTTGGTATAATTCAACCTAGTCAAAGTTATTTCTCTGCTCCAGTAGTATTGGTGCACAAGAAGAATGGGTCATGGCGCATGTGTCTGGATTATAATGAGCTCAACAAGCTCACTATTAAAGATAATTTTCCTACTCATGTCATTTATGAATTACTGGATGAATTGCATGGATCAATTTACTTTACCAGGTTGGATCTTCATTCATGATATCATCAAATCAGAATGAAGACTGAAGACATTCCGAAAACAACATTTAGAACTCATGAGGGTCATTATGAATTTTTGGTCATGCCTTTTGGCCTTATCAATGCACCTTCTACATTTCAAGGTTTGATGAATTCCATTTTCAAACCTTCCTTAGAAATTTTGTGTTATTATTTTTTGATGATATACTAATCTACAGCAAGTCTTGGAAGAATCATGTTCAATATGTTGACAGGGTGCTCAAACTATTGGAGGAGAAACAATTATATGCAAAAAGCTCCAAATGTTTCTTTAGAGTACAAGAGGTGGAATATCTGGGTCATATTGTATCTCATGAAGGTCTTAGGGTAGACCCTAGCAAAAATAAATCCATTAAGGAATGGAAATCCCCACATCCATAAAGTATCTGCAAGGATTTCTCAAGTTGACAGGGTATTATCACAAGTTTGTTAAGAATTATGGGAGAATAACAACACCTCTAACAATATTATTGAAGAAAGATGCATTTTCATGGACTTGAGAAGCAGCGAAGGCCTTTGACCACATTAAAGAGGCAATGTTCCAAGCACTGGTCTTAGCTACGATGGACTTCACAAAAACCTTTATTGTGGAATGTGATGCCTCATGAAATGGAATTGGTGATGTTTTAATGCAAGAGGAAAGACCCATTTCTTTCAAAATTCGTCCAATCAAAGGAAAGTATTTACACAAAGCTATTTATGAGAAAAAATGTTGGCAAGACTACATGCACTTAATAAAAGGTGACCTTACCTAATGAGAAGATCCGAGTTCAAACAATATTGCCAGAACTTAATGAGGAAGGAAAAATAATATTGGAAACTGAAACAGTTTCAGAAATAAGAAATCGACAGCTACGAAATCGATTAATTTTAGAGTATCTCATAAAGTGAAAGAACTTACCCACTAAATATTCCACATGGGAGGATGAATTTTTTTTACAGAAGCATCCAAAACTACTCAAGCGTTGAGGACAACACTTTTTGAAGGAGAGGGGCATGTTAGGTACTATTCTACTAGTGTAACCACTTATTTTTATTAGTGCAACCCCCTTATTGTATTATTGTACCCATATAGTCCCCATGTTGTTATTATTGTGCCCCATAGAAGCCCACTATTGTTATTTTTGTAACCCTACAATGTTATTGTTATGTACGCTCTGATTGTATTGGGACCTCTTAGACTCCTATATATAGAAAGGAGGTATTGTCATTTGTATCATCCAAGAATTGTTCATTTGTGTAATGTAAAGGAGGTTACCCCCTCGAAGAGGCTGATTTCTAAGGCGTTGATCTTTCTTTTCTATATTTTTGTGAGCTAGTTTCATAACATCAATTCAAGGCAGAGGGTGCTTATTTTTAATAGTTAACTTGTTAAGTTTCTTGTAGTCAATACACAACCGCAATGTACCATATTTTTTTCCTACAAACAATACTGGGGCTCTTGAGGGTGACACACTAGGGCGAATATATCCTTTATCGAGTAATTCCTGCAATTGCACCTTGAGCTCGGTTAACTCAGGAATACTCATACGATAAGGGGATTTGGACACTAGTGCTACCCTAGGAATTATCTCGATAGTAAAATCAATATCTCTCTTCAGAGGCAGCCCCAAATATGTTCAGGAAATACATCAACAAATTCCTAAATTACTGGAATGTTTTCCAAAGTAACAATCTTCTCTTTGGAATTGGACTACTTAACTTGAACATCATAAATCATATAACCCTTCCTAATATATTTACTTAATTGGGAGGTAGTGATCGGATGTAACCTTATAGGTTTTTTTAACTCCTTGGAATTCTTTTCGAGTGCCATATTCAACAAGGTAGTTGATGGAATTGTCCTTACAATTTACTAAGGAAGGATGACTCTCTAAGTAGTCCATTCCAATCAGCAAGTCATATGACCCTAAGGGTAATATATTCAAACATGTTTTTGTAAGATGACCTCCTATATCAACAAAACAATTTGGGACTTTGGCATTTACCCTTCTCTTAGCTCTTGTAACTAGTTGTACCAACCAGGGGTTTTTAAAATTATGTGTTTGAAAACAACATTTTTATACTACTTTGAGGATGAGATAACTTAAGATTACACCCAAATCTACTAAAATACATATAGGTTGATCAGTTAACTTACCTTCCAACTCTATCATAGTAGGTTGGTAATCAACTTGTCGATCTTCCAATGCAACATTGATCCTCGACATGCTCCTTGCCACTTCTCCAACCGTAGATGCCTATTGTATATTAGCAACTTGATCAGGTTGGGTACGTTGAGGGAAATTCTTGTAATAATGAGGTCGTCCACAACCCCAACATTACAAAGGGGGTTTCTATCCTTGATTGGGTTACGGGTTGTTGGATGCTTTTGCCAGCTTATTATCCACTTGCTACCTGGTCTTTTGTCGATTTCTTCCAATTTGTTTACTTGATTGATTTCTGTGTATTCTTGAAATTTGTAGATTTAGTACCCCCGGAATTCTAATAATTTTTATGTCCTTTCTTCTGAGACCAATTCTTGCCAAAATCCCCTTTCTGTTTTACCTGTTGGTAGCACATTCGAGCCTTTCGAATGGCTTCATCCATAGTTTTAGGACTATCAAACTCTATTTTTTCCTTCATATATGCAGGTAAACTACTCAGAAAACATTGTACTTTAGCTTTTTCCTCCTTGATATATGGCACTTACCTTAATAAAGATGTAAATTTTGTTACATATTCATCCATAGTTAATTGCCCTAATTTCAAATCGTGAAATTCTTTGGCTTTCTCATCATAGCATCCCTTTGTCAGGTATTTTTTTTTAAATGTTTCTGGAATTCATCACATGTTACCTCTTGGTCCTTTATCCCGTGAACTATTTTAACCTCTTTCCACCATAAAATGGCCTTCCCTTGGAGTTGATAAATGGCCAAGTTGGCCTTAAGGTGATTGTCATATTCATAAACTTAGAAATATTTATTCATATTAATGATCCAAGATTTTGCTGCTTCCTTTGTCTCCCCATCAAAGAACGGAGGTTTAATCTTTCTAAATTCCCCTTGCAGTTCCAGTTTATGCTTCTTTATTGTCCTTGGTTCAGATACATTACCTGATTTTTCCTCACGATCCATTCTATTTATGTCCATTCTCTGGGAATAGCTCCCTTCTAGAGTATCCTCAGTTGGGTGTTAATGCTATTTTTCATCATTGGTTCTATTCTTAGGACTAGGTTGAGAGGTTCAATGATTCTATTTGTCTGAGAGGCTCTTTAGAATATTCTCCTTCTCTCACATTAAGATTTCATTGTCTGTCCTCAATCGCACCATTTCAGCTTGCACTTGTTGAACAGTTTCAAGCATCATATATGTTTGGTGTTGTTGTTCTACACCCAACTTCACCCACACTTTTGGATTCATATCAGGACTCGGCACTGATCCTGCTTCTCAGCCTCTAGATCATCTCCTCATCACAATTTGTCTACTTGCTCACTTTCCTTCTTTGTGCACATTTCAATAGATTTCTTTCCCTATTTAGGCCACAGCATTGAGAAATGAGCTCTGATACCACTTGTAACCCATCTAATCATCAATCCATAAGAAAATAAAAATCATTTCACTTTTACCTAAGTTCAAATATCTAAACAATACATGTTACTTTTATACTTAGGTGTAATAACAGTTTTAATGTTTCACACTATATAAGTTACTTTGGACTTAATTCTGTGTATAATTGTATGGGTGATTCTCATCACCATATATGTATATATATAATATATATATATATATCTATATATATATATATATATTATATATATATATATATATATATATATATATATATATATATATATATATATATATTATGAAACATTTACACTACATTCAATGCCAACCCACTTTGTAATGTCAACCTTAAACTCTAGTAGATTAATTTGTTTACCATGGACCTTGGAATTTGGTTATATATCGAACGAAGATATTCAACATAACATGGTATGCGATTATGGTTAAATGAATGCACAATAATATTTTTATTTGGTGAAAACATTAGGCTATCCAAAATTCTAAGAGGTAAGTTTAGAACTTTCTCGAGCCTAACATGCATTGATCGTGTTTGACTGACAGTTGACTCGCTCTCCATCACAAGATGATGACTTCGTGGAAGGTTCAGTTCTATTCTTCTGTAGTTAGGGTAACAGACCTAACCCACCCTTCATCCAAACCCTCATTCCACTCTGTCAGTAGTTGGAAACTCACTCTACAATTTGGCGACTTCTCTAGCTTGAACTATTTTCTTCTTCCTCTATAAGAAGGTAAGATCTTGTATATCTCTGCATTGGTTTAAGGTTCCTCCTTTCATTATTATCATAGGTAGCTCGATGATTTAACTTCATGAAATATGTATGGTACAGGTTCTTTCTATTTTATGTTCCTCTCCTATGGATGACACAAACCCATCTTATTACAACTTATATCGTGGTTGCGATGCTTTGTACTCGCTTACAGGGAGAAGCAAAGGATTTCTGATTGTGGCTTTAAAATGGTAATGAATCCAAGGGTTATTTTAAGTTTTCCACGTTTACATAAGGTTAACAGGCTTACTATTTCTTTATTCATTTCTCCTTTTCGTTTTGTTACAAGTCGAGTGAATTCTGCGTGCCTAGTCTTGAATTCTCTCCAGAATTTGATGTGTTCCTCCCTTCTCGAGTACTTATGCTATCCTCTGGTTCCTTAGAGAGTGTAAAGGTTGTATAGAAGAATTTTAAGGTTGTTATGGATGGCGTAATTTCTTGTTACAAGGTTTGCAGACCCTTATGGCCAGTCCTCAGCTATTAAGTTTACCATGGAAAAAGAGGTCAATGGTAGCCTCCCTTTCCTGGATATTCTTATTTCTAGGAAGAAGGATGGCTCTCTCTCCCACGCGGTGTTCCGTAAGAAAATGCACATAGAGCAGTATCTTCACACCGATTCCCATCATTTCCCGGCTCAGAAGATGGGAGTTCTTAACACTCTAGCCACGCGTGCCCTCAGGATTTCGGATAATGAGAACCTGGATAGAGAGAGATCCCACCTCCTTGATGTCTTTGTGGAAAACGGATATAGTAGGCACCTAGGTCGGAAGGCTTTCCTTAAAGCCTCTAAAAATGCGTTGATTAAGAAAGAGCCTAAGGAGTGCCATCTAGGTGTCCATCTTCCCTATATCCAAGGGACCACAGACAAAATTGCATGGATCCTTAGAAAGTTTGATATTCCCTCCACCTTTAGGCCCCTCAGAACCATCCGTAATTCCCTGCGGTCGGTGAAAGATCCTGTTAACCCCAAGGACATGAAGGGTGTCTATCTGATTCCTTGCTCCTGTGGGACACCCTATATAGGTGAAACAGGGCGCTCCATCCAG
Organism: Pinus taeda; assembly: GCA_000404065.3. Taxonomy (NCBI): domain Eukaryota; kingdom Viridiplantae; phylum Streptophyta; class Pinopsida; order Pinales; family Pinaceae; genus Pinus; species Pinus taeda. The sequence continues at coordinate 24,027 of APFE031752271.1, read as the reverse complement.
TAGAGAATTTGCGAGCATGCTGCAGACCTGAGGCATGGAAGAATAAAATCCTCAGCCCTAGCAGAGCATGTTGACAAGACTAAGCATCATGTCTGCATCGAGGAAGCCAAAGTCATTGCCAGGGTGGATAGGTTCCATCATCGCAAGTTAAGGGAAGCTATTGAAATTGAGCGTAGACCCATCAATCTGAACAGAGATGATGGGTGGAAGGTCAGTAGAAGTTGGATCCCTGCCCTGTCGTCTTAGGGTTTCTTCCTTCCTTCTCTGTTGACCCAGGACGCTTTCTTCATGGTCGGTCGGTTTATTCTTTTCGAGTATACTAATGTTGTTAATGTATATTCGTTTTTAACTATTAATCGTATTTTGATTTTACCTCCTTTTTTTCTTGATGAAGGTCCTTTTCCTGGGTTGGTATTATTTAGTTTTTGCATATAATCATTATTATTAAGGTCTCTATATTATGATGTATTCTTATATTTATGTTATTGTCATTTTATGTTTATCTGTGATTTCTTCATTGGTATTTTCAGCTCCTTAAACTAGCAATAATAAGTCGGGCCTATACAGGTGATATGATTAAAATAATATACTTATAGATATTATCTCAATACATAAAATAAATTATTTAATCCAACCTCTTATGAATAGTATTAATAAGTAGTAAACTTAATAACTTTTACAAACAGAAAAATGATTTAATATTACATCAATAGTAAGTAGTAAATTAACATACCTTTAATATATAATTCTTGTATATATTTAGTTTTTAATTTAATAAATATAATACTTATTGTTTTTGAAATTATTCCATTATTATTTTCGGAATAGGAATATATAATTACCTCTTTTAAGGAAATCACTCAATCTGATAATAAATTTAGTAATATTTTATTAATAACCGAATGTTATTTAACTAAAATAAATTACTATCCATTATAACTAATATCAATAAATTACTATTCATTATAACTATTTTTTTACTAATTTCTAGAAATAGATTATTACATTATTAATTTAATATTACAAAAATAAACAATAATAATATAAGTTCCTCAAAAGAAATCATTCAAACTAATAATTAATTCACAATAACCATTAATATTAGTTTATTAATGTTATTTAATTAAATAAATTGCATAAGATTCTATTCATAGTACCTAATTTTACTATTTTCGAGAAATGGAATATTGTATTATCAATTTTAATATTATAAGAATAATAATAATATTAAATAGTTGGGCTGGGTCCTGGGGTCAAAAATAGCCGTTATATCGCCGTTGTAGTCTCTGCTCAGTCTATTTAACCTGCTAGGCCAGGTCTATTTCTTCAACTCGTCCTGGCGATGAACCACACTAGTTGGTTCGAAACACGTCAACAAAGGTCTTTCTTATGCGATTTACGCCGAAGCTCTTCTTATAATTATGTGAGGTTGTCAAAATCTCGTTTCTAGGTTAGATTCCTTCACCTGAGCCTTGAGTTCATCTAGGTTTTTCCCATTTCTCGCAGTGTTCTTTCTAGTGAAATTTGTTGTTAGTTGTATCTAGGGTTTATAAGTTTCCTTTTGAAAAACCCCACAATATAGAAAAGGGTATTTTGAAGACCTTGTATTGTATTACATAAGACAATTTGTATTTATTTTTCCATAATAACAGGTGTAGAGCGTGTCTCAAAGTTTCTTTTTTTCCTTGGAAATTACCCTTATGAACCTGACTGGTTTATAATTTATCAATATGTTTGAGAATTACTTCTTGGTAATTTTATTATGCATTTCCAGTCCAAAATTTGTAGTTAGAGTTGGTTAGCAAGCTCTTTTCTTTCCTACTTCTCTTGTTTTTAATTTCCATGTACTAGTATTATCATGGCTTGGATACAAGTTTCTTTTACACCTTCCACCTAATGAGTTGACTCTCTTATTAACATATATGTATGAGACTTCCTTACTGGTTTTCTACTCATTAACTTAAGTAAGAAAATTACCTGTCACAATGGATAGACTTGTAGGTGTTAGTGTCTATGAGTCACAAGTGATCAAATTTACTCTTCCCGTGTGGTTGATAGGGTCATTAGGTCAACTTATTATATTTTCAAATAACATTTGGTCATTGGTCAGGTTCCAGATCATTACTACTACCTCCATATGAAAGGTCATAAAATGCCACCATGGTCTTGTCATGACTCCTTGTGATAAGTCACCAAAAGAGTGTCTTGGTCATAATTGAAGGTCATCATATCATTATCATGCATACTGCAAAGGTCTAAAGGTCTTTAATCATGGTTTTAGATATCCAATTGGTTTCATTATTAGGTCATATCATCAAAACCATTTAGGAGTCATTTCACTACCATAGTCACCATCTAGGCCTCAAGAGGTTGCCTCATCAAGTAGGTCATCAGTGACAAAGACTTACAACAAAGGAAAAAGACTAGTGTTTCCTCCTGAGAGAGTTGACATGCCTAGACCTAGAACTAAGGCTCAACCTAAACTGCAACCTAGGATGACTATCAGTGAGGAAAGAGTCCATCCCAACACTATGGCACCATAGATGTTAGGTGGAGGAAATGATGCACTAGAGCATAATGAAGAGAAATGACTTATTGAGTATGACATGGTTGACCTAGCCCATCATGAGGAAAAGAAATCACTTGAAGACATAATCAGAGAGAAAGAGGTAGAAATCAAAGAACTTAAAGATGACTTGGCCAAAGAAAACTTCATGGTGTCATTTTTTTCAGTAGGAGAATAGGCAGCTCAAGGTAAATTTGTTGTTGGAAAGTAAGCCTAAAGGAGATCATGCTTCATCCAACAAAGAAGATTTGGTGGCAGAGAAGGATAAAGGCAAGGCAGTCATAGAAATAGAAGAAATATAGGATAAAGAAGTCCAGGAGTAGCCAAGGAGGACAAAAAAAAGATCAGCAACTAGAAAAAAGGATCAGTCACCTCCTCCTCAAATCCACCAAGACCTAAATAACATGATAGTAGCAGAGTTGGAGAAAGGCAAGGAGCCACTTCCCTCATCAGGACAAAAAGACCCCGTTGACCCTATAGCTGCAAGCATTGGTAAGGATAGGGAATATTTGCTTGAGAAGGTCAATGAGCACTCGGAGACGCTCTTGAGGAAGGAAAACAGAGGCACAAACCTTCAGATACACATGGCTAGACATTACTACACTAGGAATTGGATTTCGAAAATTAGGGCTAGAAGCATGAAAAGGAGACTTAAGAAAACCCTAATCAAGCTAAGGAAGAGGGATAACTTAGATTTGCTGGTCAATGCATCTCTAGCTGTCTAGGGAATCATTGGGAGATGATAAATATGAAGTTTCAACAAAATTTGAAAAATTTTGGTCAGATTTGAATTTTGGGTCAATTCTCACAATTTCAGTTGTACAGAAGGGCACTGCACTTTTCCTTAGAACCTGCAAATGAAAAGTGGCTTACATGGTTGGATGGCTCTTGACCCCTACAACACAAATATGTGCTTGGTTTGCCATGTTATCTCCAAATGTTGTCAGAAAGGGTCAAAAGATGTTGTTTTACACACTTGTGCCACTATTTTCAGGCAGGTGTCGCGCTTCTGGGAGTACCTTTGGGAGATTGTATTTTAAGGTGGCTTTGAGGAAATGTTTTCTTGATTAAAATGTTTTAAGGTATATAGGACATCTAGGGCTATCACCACCAGGTTTCAGTTCAGCTTAAAGATCTAGAAAAGTAATCCAAAATGGCTCTGCAATAAGGTTGTTGCACTTCTGATAATAGGTGTTGCATTTTTGATAAGGGGTTGCGATTCTATGAAAGAGGCCAATTTTCAAATTTTTCTCAGCCAAAGTCAATTCCACTTGATGTAATAGGTCCCCCAAGGAGTTTAAATGATGTAGCTAAGTGTCATAGTGATGGTCAAAGTTATCTTCTAAAGCCCGTCGACTAGACTAGAAAGGCCTAACCCCAAGGGCGTCGAGGAGAATTGATCTTGTGACCTCTCGATCGGCGAGGTGCTTAACAACAGGGACTTGACTAGTTGAGCTAACCCTTGGGGCTTATGGTTATTAATTCTTGTAAATTCAACTAAGTTAGTTTTAGGATAAACAGGGAGTTGGTTTTTAACCTCTTTAGTTTTAGGCATGGTTAGAGAATTTGATGTAAAGAGTTCATATGATGATGGATTCAACCCATGAGAGGGGGCAAGTAGTTTTTCATCTATATGTAGCTTTATCCAAGTCAAATCAAGGGTTGGACATTTGAGAGTGAGAAGTTTGGAGCTAGTGTACACTTTGCAGGAATAATATAGGTAGTTGCATCTATTATCTTGGGATTCTTGTGTTATGCTTTTGTGACAATGTTTTCCTCTATTTTATCATCAAATTGAATATATATTTCTCCTTACTACCAGATCTATGCTTTCCTGTGATCATCTCATAGGTGTTTAACAAAATTCATAAGTCGTATGCTCTGTTCTGATGATATTTTCATGTTATTTGTTCTTTCTTTTTATAAATGAATTTACAAGTTTATGCTCATTTTGATCCTTCCCTATTTCAACCCTATACCACAATGAAAACTCCAATATGTCAATGATCATACCTACCTTGCCCCATTGTATTCCTGCAACTGATCATTTGAAACCCTGACCTAGTTCCTAGACCTATGTCCTTGATCCAACAAACCATAAAATCAAACCCTATTAAGCTTAATATCTAGCCTAAGATTTATTTTCCCTCCCAGTCATTTTATTGGCTGCTAGATTGCACAGAGAGCCCTCTCTGATTTGGTAGAAAAAGATACCAAATCCAAAGTTGGTGTGAGGTTACCTCCGTCAGTCTCCTTTCTCAGCCTTGGGACACTGGGGAGTGCTAATAGTAGTTAAATGTGATTATTTTCTTTGTTAAGTGAAATTGACCACTTAAAGGATAGGATTTCCTGTGGTAAAATTGTAAGTAATTTAAGAAATAAGAAAAATGTTTAGAAAAAAGTAAATCCAGTTTTATATTACCAACCCAAGAGGAACCATTTCGGCGATAGTAGTCTTTACCCCTACAGGTGACAAACAATTTTCCTAATAGTGCCCAATCCCATATTTCTTAAACTGGGTAATCTGTGGTGACTGGTGAAAAACTATTACAGGCTTTTCCTTTTACTAATTGTCCTATGGCACATATAGTTATTTTAACAAAATTATCCAGTGTTATAAGAAAAAATTATCCTATACTCTCGTATTAAAGATTAAACTCAATTTCATTGTACACTTAGTGCTTTAAAACAGATTAATTGGTTTTTCCAAAGTCCTTCTATGAATTTTCTTTCTTTTCATTGTTTATAATGGTTTACAATAATGTATGGAAATTAAGGAAAAAACACAGGATATTCTCTATTTTTTCTTTCTTACAACATTAAAAGTAATCAATCAAGAAATTATTTTCTTCTTCTATTTCTTTCATAAAGATACTTATCTATTCTGCAGATGCCAAAAGGTCTCGCTACCCATCCTTGAGATTGACAATTACGTCTTGTCTCTCCCCCGATCCTTTCTTCTAGATAGTGAAGGAAGGAATTTCCAATTCTTGGTAATCGATATCTGAACCTCAGGACCCCTGGTCTAGTCCATTATTGTACCCTCAAATCCATTTGAGGGTTCCACTAACTTTCTATTTCAACTCAAGAACACCTCTCTAAGTAGAGCTATGCTTTTTTTCATTTCAGTGACAAGTTCCCGATATTTTCCCTTAGCCATCCCTCTCCTTTCCACTGAGAGTCCCTTTTCTCTCTAGGAAGGAGAGGAAAAACAAGAACCCTAACTGATTCTAACTGTTTGGAAAATAATAAAGAATTAATAATACATTCTTTAATTTCTTCTTTATTTTGTTTATTATTTTTGGTTCACAATCGTGGCCCTTTAGTCATTATATCATTCTCGTACATAGTCTTTAAACAAGCTCCTCTTTACTACCAGTTTAGAAACTAACCAAAATCTATTAAGTTATAACAGATACAAGTATTTATCTAGTTAGTAATTAATTCATCAATGGGGTGTTACAAAAACAATGGTTAGAAGCAATTACAAAAATGAAAATAAAATATTATTGTATTGATACATGGGTGAATAAACGAATAAACAAAACAAACAAGCAATGGACATAATATGAAATGAGAAGCAAAGAATTTTTAGTGATTGTGATTGAAGACAACAATGGTATTTTGAATGAGATAGAAAGGAGGATGCAGAGTTGGAGTAGCCCTCTTCAAACCTTCAATGGAGGTTCCTTCTTTCTCATCTATAAGTTATCTCTGCTTAAGAGGTTTGCAAGTTTCTGCAATTGTGAAGACTTGAAAATTAGTAATGTGCATGTTGATCATACCTTTACAAGTTACTACACATTTCAAGTGTTAACTATGTCTAATGGTGTTGTTAAACTTGGATCATAGATAGGGGCTATACGTTTTAGTGGAATATGAAACATTTTGAAGGAGTCTTACTAGTAGTCCAAACATTGTTTTCAATAATGAAGGATTTAAACAATGTTTGGTTCTATTTTGAGTTGTGTCAATGTGTTTACTTTCAATGAGTTTTGTTTTCAATAGTGTAAGCCTTAATAGGATGTTAAATTATAAGACTTAATCATTTAATAATGTCAAATTTTAAGACATAATTATGTTGGATGATGGTTGAAATAATCTCTATAAAATAAGCATATTGTATTTGAATTATATATATATAATCCAATTTTAAGGTCACAGCCAAGCCACACACCAAATGTTTGTATGAGACCCCCTTGTTTGTGGGACAAGGGACCCGCCTCCGATTTGAATGCTTAGTCTATGAAGGCATACATCCTCTACCCCCTCTCCTTTTGAACTTGTGAACCTCTGAGAAGGAAACACATCATCTTAACTATTAGGCCCATTCAAACTATATATATATATATATATATATATATATATATATATATATATATATAAGATCTATATATATATATAAAGTTAATCTATTTCAACCTTCATTATTTATCATTTGTACATCATAATTTGTATTTCTATATTTAAAAGATAATGCTTATATAATCCAAAAGCCATCTCTATCCTATAATATGAAATTGTCAAAAATATTAATATTAAAATGAAAGAAGATGTTATTATATCGATTCAAAATTTTAACCTTAAAAGGATTAAATTTTTTTCAATATAAATAATTTCATGTCCATTTTAACTCTAGATCTACCAAGTGTAGGGAGGGATCAAATATACGATATATCTAATATATCTAA
>APFE031752271.1:0-13741 GCA_000404065.3 Pinus taeda | reverse complement strand
AAATAAAACGGGGTCAACAATAAAATATGAGGCTCAGGTCTATTAAACAAATAACAAAATACTAAAAAGAGTGATGATAAAATACATAAAAAACACGAAGGATCAAGAAAATAAACTTTAATGAAGAATAAACCAACAACAAATACTTTAAAAAGGATACCAATACCTAAAAAAAAAAACTAGGAGGACAAGAGAGGGACCCTATTTCTACTAATATTCCAACCATCATCTCTATTCAAATTATTTGAGGTCTTTTTTCAATTTCTAGGGCCTTCCTCAATTTATAATGATGAAAATGACTAACCTTAGCAAAGACTTGGGCCTCCTCAATGCAGATGTGACGCTTAGATTTATCTGCATGCTCCGCCAAAGCAGAGGAGCGGGTCCTGCCATACTTGATGTCAGCAGCATGCTCACAAATCCTTTGATTAATGTAGCGACTAGTCTCACCAATGTAGGGAGTCCCACAAGAGGACGAGATAACATAAACACCCTTCATATACTTGGGGTCCACTGGTCTTTTACAGATCTAAGGGAGCTCCTTATGTTATTTAAAGGCCGAGAGGTTGAAACCACCTTATGCTTCCTTAAGATCCTTGCAATCTTGTTAGTGGTCCCTTGGATAAAAGGGAGATGAACACTAGAAAATCGATCCTTGTTATCTTTCTTAGCACTAGGACCTTTTTCAGCTCTAAAGAAAGCCTTAGCACATTGGTCTCTACATTGGTTTTTATTTAAGCCTTTGTCATGGTTTGCCTCTTCATTTGATTCTGATGATGAACCACACTTGTTGGTTCGAAAGGCGTCGGCCAAAAAATTCTTTAATGTGATTTCTACCGAAAGACTTTGTTTAATTCATTATGGATCACTAAAGCTTGAATACAGAAATAAAAAGAATCACAAACATTAACATGTTATTAATGAAGAAGAAACAAAAAAAATATACACCTCCCAACACATCAATCAAGTTTGGAATCTCAAAACATAGCAACCATTGTTTCACACTTCCTCAAAAAATATTCTTGAGAGTTTTGCATTTTTTTAATGCAAGAGAATCAAGTTATGATCGGAAATTTGTTTATTAAATTCTATTCTTGACATCAATTGTACTTTTTAAATTGTTACAAATAAGGTAATCTAAAGAGCTCACAAATTAGCTTGAAAAATAATGAGAATACTTGTAATTCCTATAAATTTTTAAAAATCTAGATTACACTTGATACCCCAAAAGTTTTTAATGATACTATATCCATTTCCACCATCAAAATAAAGATTCAAACAATCCAACATTTTAAATTTTAAAATATTTTTACCAAATTCCAAAAAAAATCTACCATTTAAACAATTTGTGTTTGTAACATAGACAAAGCCGATACAAATTCATGTACCTACCTACCAAACACCCTCACGAGTGCCATGCACTAAAAACATGATGTCACAGACGTTGAGATGCAATTTCAGTCATTCGAGAGCAGCCGACTTGTACCTGCTGCCTACAAAACAGCTCAACACCACTCAATGACTTCAGAGAAGAATCCGAAAATTTTCAGTCATTGGAGGGCAGCCGACTTGTACCAGCCTACAAAACAGCTCAATCCCACTCAATGATTTCAGAGAAGAATCCGAAAAGAAAGTGAGGTGCGTCAGCGATGATGTTACCATATCTTGTGAATTATCCGGTGAGAATAAGATAATACCAAACACGACCATAGGCTGTCCGAATGTAACGAGATCCACGGGTTTACGGCAACCACCTTACGTCCCCGGCTATTTGTTTGCGGCGGCCCGGCGGGCGAGACTCCCTCCGATTGGAATCCGGCATCTCTACCTGTTATGTCAATTTGTCCACCGCTTTGCTACTTCTTTTGGCTAAATAACAAGTTAGTTGTTTGGTTGGTTGGTTTGTTTGTTAATTAATTAATTAATTAGGATCGTTAAGTCCAATTTGAATATTTATAAAATTAGTTTATTTTATTTAAAAGTAATTTTTATGTGTTAATTTGAATATTTTTATGGATAAAAAATAACTTCCAAATTTAAATTCTGCTTTAATTTACATCTCATAAATGAATAAATAAATACTTACATTAATTTCGAAGAGACTTCATCATTTCACTTGGAAAAAACATTATCCACACTCGAAATTTTTTTGTATTATTTCCTTGAATGAATTTAAACTAGGTTGCTCTCAATAAAGGGATCTCGATATATAAGTATTTCCATTTATGTTTATTCATTCTATTGTGCTTTAAGTCCTAACACATGAGCATGTATCAGAAGGAATATAAAGCTCCAGCGAAAATTGTTTTTAAATTTTGGGAAATATTTTTATATTTTTAATATTAATATTTAAATATGTTTATTTTGTGTAGAAGTTTTTTTCATTTTATATGATAAGAAATGGTGTAATGTAATTTTTATATTTTTGACGAAGTTAAATTTTATAAAAATTGAAATTAAATAAAAAAAATTTGTAATGTAAACATTTTAACTAGTTAAAAAAATCCTAGAAAAAGAAAAAATAAAAATCGAAATAGATCACTGTATTGACCCATGGTATTTAGGTGGAATGTAGCCTATTTAAAGGGGGAAATTAATCCAAACTAGGTCCATCTTAACTCTTGATCTACCAAGCACCAAAGGAATCAAATTTCTTGATATGCAAACTTGTAACACCCCAAGTTGCATAAAAACTGCTGAGACTACTAAGTTGATTTTTAGTTAATGATTTTGTAAATTTTATTACATTGTGCTATTAAATATTAACTCACTGAAGTTGGATTACTAGATCTATACATTGAGACTATCTAAATTTGATAACACTAGTTTAACAAGACTAAAAATTATTTTCTTAATTAAAAGAAACAATTGCCAAGTAATAGTTACCCTATGCCCGAGAAAGGAAATATAGAGAGGGTAAGAGAGGCAAAAAGAATCATCCTAGAGCTAGGTGAAAGGACCAGTAGGAAGGTTGCTCAACATCGTCACCAAAAGGAGTACATAATTTAAGGTTGGACAGGAGTCCTGAGGTCCATTGTACTAACTATAATTGGATAAAGTCCATTGTGAAAGATAGAAGGTGAGGTCCATTGTACTGTACTGACTATAACTGGATAAAGTCCATTGTGAAAGATAGAAGGTGAGGCCCACTGTATTGACTGTAATTGGAATAAGTCCAGTGTGAAAGATAGAAGGTGCATGCTTCAGGGAGGGCCTGGAAGTGATTGTCAGACTCGTGGTTGGGAGGTGAGACCTTCAGAATACATTTTCCATTATAGAATAACAAATAAAGTAAGGTAGAAGACTTCTAAAAATTTATTACTATCTTGTGAATATGATTACTTTACTCTCTGTAACTAGATAAAGCCTAGTGTGAAAGATAGAAGGTGCTCAGGGGAGGATGTGCCTAGGGGAGGGTCTAAACATGATTGTGAGACTAGTGGTTGAGAGGTGAGACCTTCCGAATACGTTTTCCATTACAAAATATCAAATACATTGAGAGTAGCAGACTTCTCAAAATTTATTACTATCCTCTGAATATGATTACTTGACTTACAAGATTAACTGATAATTAATGTAAAAACTTTATGCTGCATTATAGATAATATTATGTTAACTAAAGGTAAACAGTCAACTAGGACAGAAATTTTATTATTGAATTGATAGTCCTAGAATCTTGTTAAAAGTCCAATGAATCCCACACACACACACAAATATATCTTAGAATAGACTCTAAATGCAGCTTGTCATTTAAACAATGAAAAGGGTAAATAGTTTTTCGACTAGAAGCACAATACTTATAAAGTATAGTGGAATAGAAAGATTAACATTTATCTAAATGTGAGACAAACACCAAATGGCAGCGAAATACTTTTCATTTCGGTCTTTAAAAGCCATATAACAAGCTGTAAGGGATGCTGATTAAACCCTTTACCTGAAAATTATTACTTAGAATTGACATAGTACCTTTGTCAAAAGCATAACACAAAAAATTGATACACAGAGAATAAGGAGAATGATATAAACATTCAAATAACCTGAATAAACCAGAAATCATTTCATACATAGAAAACCTTGAAACAGTTGAAGCTTTCAGAACAACCTTTGGAAGGAATCTTGTTGTCCTTAACTTAAAGAGAAAAATATTACGATACAGTCCACAACAAAACTAGAGATAGAATCTTAATACCACTGTCGGCAACCGCCGAGCATAATATTCGTTCTTCAGACCTTACATTTAAAAGAAAGAAAATGTCTTGACAGACAAAGCTTCTCGACTAACCAGAAATCTAAGTCAAATAAACTATGGCAGTAACCCATGACCTAAGATCATTTATAAGGGAGAAAACCCCTTTTAAAACCTTAAAATGATTCAATCCGGAGTCATAATGAAGAGAAACAGCTCCAACCTAGAAGTAAACAGAAATATGGTAAGCTCCTTTGAGTTGAGTGGCCGCAGTTCGAATAAACAAACCTCCTAAAAAGATTATATACTTGTGAGGAGAGGGTGAGAGCTTGTTAGTTTTGCAGAGGTGAAACCCTCGTTCAGTTACATATATAAACCTAATTTTTAAATATAGTAGGGTCTTACCTGGAGCAGAGTGACTGTCTCGATAAATTGCCTGCCTGCAAAACAAATGGAGGTTCAATTCCTATCTGAAAATGGGTTCAAGAAAAAATATTTAAAAATGAAAATCCTCATTCTTTTAAGCCAGAAACCGAACAGAGACAGTGCCCTAAATCTTTCACAAGGAAACATACCTGGTTCGGTTAATCCTTAATGCTTCTGACCTTCCGCCATTGCTAAAGCCTCTTGGGCCATTCTTGCAAATCAATGAAAGTTATTAGAGAAGGATTGAACACGAAACCTCTAAAGAGAACCAAATTTCGAATCTGAGAAGTAAAAACCTCATTATTTGGCTCCAATATAGGGCATACCTACTTTGCGGGTTCAGTCGCCCTCACCAGCTCAACCATTAATGCATACTGTAACTAGTGGTGGATATTTCTATATCGTAGAGCAGCAATAGACAAAAGCGTAATTGCAACAATGAAACCTCTAGGGTTCGGACATGAGGAATTAGTTAGAGGGGTAAACCCTATACAACTCTCGCCATCCGATCGAAGGCTCGATCAACGATGGAAAAACAAAACAGTTGACATGAACAAAAAAAGGTATTAACCTAATTAACCATTGCATGTTGCGTGTTGCCAAGGACAAGTGCCAATACATTGAAGTACCATTCTTTATCACCAAACATACAATCGTTTACAAACTTCTTAACTCTCAATACCTTACTTGCCAACAATACATTCCTCGCCCATACTAACCCCCTTCCCAAAATGAGCTCCTCTTTCTTTTATAAACCAGAGGGCTTGATGACTCAAAACTAAAACCACTATCATCAAAAGATTGTCCAGATTTAGATATGAATGGAAAAATTCACATTATCTCGTCCCTTTTCCTTTCGAAAGGCCATTTGGCATATGGGGACTGAATCTAGGACGACTCAATCTTATCGATCTTACAAAGTAGATATTGGGATCAAATTAAGGATGACTCAATCTTACAAAGTAGATATTGGGATTGAATCAAGGACAACTCGATCTTACAAAGTAGATATTGGGATCGAATCAAGGACAAATCAATCTTACAAAATAGATATTGGGATCGAATCAAGGACGACTCAATCTTACAAAGTAGGTAGTTTTACTCAAAAGCCTACGAGAAAAGAGAAATATACAGACGCATATTTCATTTTATGAAGAAATATACAAACAAACATCCTTACACCACTGTCGGTAAGAAAAGACATGATACATTTAGAGTACAAAATGAGTAATCTAAGGATGGGTATAGTGCTGATGTCAGAATCTTTCCAGAAGATAATTTGTGAAGTACTACACATGCACTTCTTTTTCAGATTCCCAAATCTCATTTTCATGATTTCCGGGTGGTTGTAAAAAGTTAATAGATATGAAAGGATTTTGTTCTAGATCTGATTGTAGGTGGAATTCATTGTATTCCATTTGAGTCCCATCTGTATAGGGTGTCAGCATTCGTGCAATGAATTCATGAGTGACGAACCAATGAATATGTCCACACCTTCTTAGTGCATTGATAAAATCAGCATCTTTAATTCTGACAATGTCTTCAACATGCTTGTACAAGATTCCTATCAGTTGTGCATGTGGTTCTGAGAACCCATCAATCTTTAGTCGACATAAGGTATATGGCTTTATCAGGAGAGCATTGAGTCCATAGATTTTCCAACACCTGATAAACCAGGTCGGAAAAGGATCTTCATGATTCATTCAGGAAGTTGGCCAATCTTCATACCTGAAATCAAACTGTAGATGATAAAATAAGTTAGAGGAAATATTTTCTAAATTCATGCATGAAAAAAAGCAGCCTCCTACCTTTCTAGATCAAAATCAGTCCTCTACAGAAGATTATTGAACTGCCTGATAGTAATCCTGCAATTTCCAATTCTTTTATCTTCTTCATAAAAGAGTTCATAGGAAATGTTGCCTATATGGACTAGATAAACTAGCTCACTGATTGCCAGATCATTTTCAATTTCTTGGTCATGCCAGGTTCAAAGATTAGGAACTCATTCTCTCTAGTGAATTTCAGACACTAGATACCTTGTTTCATCATGGTCTAAAATGCTTTTTTTGATATCATATCTTACCCATCCCTGTCTGCCTTCCATTTCAACATGTTCTTCAGATCTTCTGATAAAGTTGCATGATAAAGAGTGAATAGAATTTTTCTCTAAAAATTCCCTCGACAACATGTCAGCAAAAGAATTTTTATGTCCAGGAATGAATTCAATTTCAAAATCATATTGACTAAGAGTCATTACCCATCTTACCATAGCAACATCTTCAAATTCACACTTGTGAATAGCAAACTTTAAAGCTTGGCAATCTATCTTAACTAGGAACTTAGTCTAAATAACAAGGTCTTTAAACTTTTCTATTCCCAAACAAACGGCTCTGAGTTCTTTCTTGAGGCTGGCCCAATTTGCTTGAGATGTCGACCATAGTCCAGATGCATATTGACAAATTTCCAGTGAGTTTTTCTTTTCTGGATCTTCTTGACAAAGAATAGCTCCCCATCCAATATTACTTGCCTCTGTCATAATTACTTTCTTCCATTGTTCTTGGCTTAGACACAGAGGCTGAATTCTGCGAATCCTATCCTTGATTTTCTTGACTGCATTTGTGCAATCTTCATTCCAGGGAATGGGATCTTTCTGTAATATCTTATTCAGTAATTTCCTTTCTTGTGCACAATGATGAAGAAATTTGGAGACATAATTTAAGCTCCCTCAGAATCTTTGCAACTGTGTTTTGTCCAAAATTTCATCAAGAAAATTATCTATGAAATCTAGACTTCTTTGGATTACTTGTTATGAACCATGCTGGATATTATATACAAGAAAATCTATGATAGTTTTGAACAATTTCATCTTAGTTTTAGAGAGGACTATCCCTTTTTCTTTTATCCTATGGAGAAATAGTTTCAGATGCTTAATATGAGATGGTATATCATTAGAATGTACAAGAATATCATCAATGTATTTTTGTATAAATTCCTCCATACCTTCAAACATCTCATCCATTATGCACTAGAAGGCTGATGGAGCATTGATGAGTTCGAATGGCATTATGTTCCACTCAAAATGACCTTCAGGAACAGAAAAGAAGTTTTCCATTTATCAGATTCGTTGATGCCTACCTGCTAAAATCCTTATTTCAAATCAAATTTTGAGAAAATCTTTGATTTTGAGATTTGTGTTAGGATTGTGGAGGGCTTTGGAAGGGGATAAGCATCATAATCCAATAGATTATTCAGTGGCTTGTAGTTTATCACCAACCTTGGTTTTCCTCTTGCAATCTCTACATGTTTGTTTACATAAAAAGCAAAGTAAGCTATTAGACTTTTGCTTTTTCTGATCAGGCCTTTTTGTAAAAGACTCTTGATCTCTTCTTTACAGTGAACCATCTGTTCTTGGTTCATCAGAATAGCTTTTGATCTTCTTAATTTACCGTTGAAGTCATTTTTCAATGGTAACTCAACTTCATGCTTATGCACATGCCAAAAGGCATTTGGGTCTTTAGAGCAACATTCCAGAAATTTATTTTTTAGATTGGCTATCTCGTTGTGAAACTTTCCTTGTTCAATGTTTTCATCAACTTTTAAAATCTCCTTCTTCCTTTCCATTTTTTATAGTAAGGTTTCTAGCCGTTCAATCCTTTTGATTCTATTGGGTTAGATGGAATTTATAAAAGGAAAAAACAACTCTTTACCTTCAAGTTCAAGAAAATAACCATATCTCCTTTCTTGCTAATCAAATTTCGCTCCATGCTTTTGGAAATTCTGGAAGAAAGGTGTTCCGAAGTACATTGCGCAATCCATCCCTGTAACAATTGGCCAAACCACATTTATTCCAATAGAATCAGTTAGGAAAATTTTAGCTGGAACCTCTGATGTAGTGATGATATCTCCAATGGATGTTATAACCTTTGGACAAGTAGTTGTCCTTCTGAGATGAGTATCAACTACTGTATTATTTACAATATGTAATCTTGAATCAGTATCCATAAGGACTTTTGAGTATTCCACTTTGGAAATAATTCTGACTTTTAATTTGATGCAATACATTAAATCTCCATTAATTTGATTGCAACCTAATCCTACCCTTTCATCATCATTCTCATCATCAATGTTGGGTTCTTGAATCTGTATACCTAGAAAGGGTTTCTGATGGAATGTCCAATTTTGTGTCTGTGGAGAAGTTGAAGGCTGTTCTGCTTTCAATTTCCTGACTTCGCAATCTTGGTGACCTTCAATACAAAGCCTTCTATTTTCTTTTACTGTCTTCCTTAGATATTTTATTGCTTGGTGGATACTGGGCAAAGTCTGGGGAAGATCTTCTCCAAAATCTTCATACCTGAATTGCATAGTCAAGGCTTCTACTGAGAAAAGAGAAGCTAGAGGTACATATCCTCTGTTAGGATTGCTTTGCCTGGCTGTCTTAGAATTTAAGTGATTGATTAACAACTCTATACATATCTTTTAATTGTGGGTCTGTTGTTGCCGTCATTTGTGTGAAAAGATTTCTAGCCTATTCATCGAATTCGCCATTCTTCATCATATTCAAGGAATGACACTAGCAGAAATCTTGATCACTGCATTGACAATTATCTCTGAAACATTTTGCACAATGTGGATCATTGCAATATTTTTCTTCCGAGTCAGAAGTATTAGAATCAGAATTAAATTTATTAATGTAATCTGATTCTTCTTCACTTGTTATTTCCTCACAACTATCAAGAAGTTTTAAACAATTTACTTTACCAGATTTACTTCTGTAAAATACTTTCTTCTTACCTTTCTCTAGTTTCTTTTTTTCTTTCCCCAACTCTGGACAGTTTAGAGAAATGTGTCATTTTTTGTTGCAGTTGGTAACATTGAACTTCCTTTTTTTTTGTAAATAGTTGTGTCTGTTTGTAGTCTTTCGGCTTCTTTTGGTGGATGATCTTTTCGCCTGAAAAATTCTTTATTGCATGCTTCTTTTTCCTGTAAGCACGCCCATCTCTCCCCTCTAAATTTTTTGGAGCAGAAAGGTGCCATTGCTTGCATAGTTGCTGGCAACGATGCGGCTTCTTTGGATTCGTGGCTGCTCTGGCTATCTTCATTTGGGAGCAAAGTTCAACAATTATGGCTTTGATTGCCTGCCTAATTACTCCAAATTTGTAGTCACCAATGCTTCCTGGCAATTTGTTGACTATTGCTGTTGACACCCATAATGGTAATGATGAAACAAATATTTCCTTCCATTTGGGTTCAAGAATGAGTTTTGGTGACAAAGTATGCAATCTATGCAGGAACTCATTAAAGTATTCATCAAAATGCTTCATATTATGAAGTTTCATAGCAATAAGAGTAGTAGCAGTCAGATCATTATTTATCTGTGGGAAGCCAATAAAGTTAACAGTAATGCCATAATGTAAACAACCAATCATATTGTTTACTGGAAGTGAGGTAAACAGATTCATGTAAGTACTTCCATTGACATTCTTTACCTGTGAATTTTCCCAATTAGTCAGCAATAGAGGATCTTTGATCATTTCTGCTTTTAGCCAAGAATCTAAAGATCCTTCAAACCCGCCAATGATTCTTCTTGTAGAATTTACGGGTCCAATATCATCAGCCAGATAGGTCCTGTAGCATACTAACATGGAGTGCATGACTGATAATACTTTTGCTTCTGTGCAGTTGTCAATATTCCAAGAATATGTTGAGGAGGCTGACCAATCTTTGTGATACTCGGATTTCATCATATCCCTCCTGTCTGGAGTAGGGGACCAAGTGGAATTCCATGTGGACCTGGAAGTAGTTGCATGAACTACTTCTTCATTTGGAATATTAAAATGAAATTTATCTTGAGGAGAAAAATTCTGTACAAATTCCTCAAGACTTTCTAGTGAAGGCTCATCATTGTTTATTTCAAGTTTGTTCAATCCTGTCTCTTTGTCTTCTTCTAAGTTTTCATACCATTTCTTTTCTTCTTTGTCTTCTTCATCTTCTGAAGCATTTTTCTTTATCCATTCTATGAAAGAAGAGCTAGCTGATGGATCTATTTTTGAAGAAACACAAGGATTTGGCTTTAGATGGCCAAAGAAACTAGGTGTAGCAAAAGGCGCATAAGAATATGAAATCCCTGGTTTTGGAAACTCAATCTCTGTTGGTTGTCTTATGAGACTAGAGACAAAGGATGAAATAGTATAAGGCATTCGAGAGTGAGGTTCACTAAAAAGAGTGGTAGATTTGTATGAATCTGTAGGAGGTCTCTTTTTGAGTGAATCAATAGAAATAGAGACATTCGAGACTTGCCTTTTGAGTATGTCAAGGCTAGAATTAACCTTAACAATTTCTCTTCCCTAGATAATTGTTACATCTTGAATTTTCTTTTCTGTGGATAACTTGAGGTTATCTAGGCTTTCAACTATATGTTTATCATTTTCTGCAAGAGTCTTGACATTCTCATTTAAACATACAGTAGCATAGTCCTGTTTCTGAAGCATTCTAATCATCATTTCTTTTAGAATATTACTCATGTCCTCAATAGACTTATGCTTTGTTCTTAGAAATTTTTCCAAACTGGAAAGAGCAAGGTTCATCCAGTTTGTAGCTAAGATAGATTCTTTGGTTGAATCTTCTATTTGAACTGAAGACAGTTTATAAATTTTTCCATCCTGTTGTCTGATAACAAAGCTTTTCCATGGTGGAAAATCATTTTTTGTTTGATAGATCTATCCATCAAAAAGTTCCCATTTGTGTTTTGGAGGGGAACCAGATCTAATCATCTTTATTTGTAGACTGCTGCAAATTTCTTTCACCAATTTTTCTCCTTTTATACTTATGACCTGTAGATTTTTGGGCAGGTTTGGTTCAGACATCATTTTCTGTATTTTTGGAGAAAAGTCAGGACTTACTAAAGGAGATGGAATTATGACAGCATTAGATTCCATCTTTCCTTTGATGAAAATTATCAACATCAAGAATCCTTTTTTGTTTTGCTTGATTGTTGAATTGTTTTCTTAAGGATTCTTCTATCTAATTCATGGAAGGGTAATACCATTCATAAAAAGAAATCCACTGGTTATTAGATTTCATCCAATTTCTCCATTCCTCATTCTTTTGTTTATTGAAACTTTTCTTTTTGGTTTTGGGAATAAGCTTCAGTTCTTCAACATATCTGTTTTTTGACTTGTGTGTGAAAATGTCCCAATTGAACATTTTCTTCTTCCACATATCATCTGGATCGTACAGACTAATTCCTTTAAAGAGCTTCAAGAATGTAATGATCTCATTATCTGAAGGAATTTCCACACTGTTTGGAGTTTTATTCATAGGATTTTTCCTGTATGATTAGATTTCATATCCATTATTAAATCCTAGGCCTTTCTGAGTATTCTGCTGTACTGGCTGTATGATTATCTCTTCATGAATATTGAAGAGACGAGTTTTGGTATAGTCCTCTTCAGACTTACTTTTATCTTGTATAAAAGTAATCATGCTTATCCTATTTCTATCTTCTTGATTATCTCCATGCGAGGTAGGTGGCTGTGAAGAAAACTGACAATATGTTTTGGAACAGTGAGGATGGTCACAAATAGCAGCTAAAGGGTTGCTAGATGAGGCAACATGATTCATAACCAAATTTTTGTTTGATTCTAAAAATGCAGGGTCTACTGAGTAAATGGGAGGCAGAGTATGTATAGAGTTGGAAATGGATATAGATGTTCCACCATGCTCAGCTCGTGACTCTGGGAAGATGATATGAACATTTCCATCTTTAGAGGTAAAAATTGTGGAGGAATTTACAGGTGATGGTCTGGTAGGTTTTCTAATAGATTCCCATTTTGTAACCCATTCTGCAAGGGGTTTTAAGGTGGCTCTGGGAATCATCTGTGGTGCTATGAGATTCATTCCATAATCATGAGTGATTAATGTCGTGAATTCAGGCTGTGAGGAGACATATTTAACTACTGAAGGAGTAGTTTTTTTGTAAAATTTTACCACAGAGGACCACCAGATGGCAATATTTTTGCTATCATCATCAAAGTCATCATATCCATGTTTTTTTAATCCGAGCATAAGAGAATTGATTGCATTGGGATCTGACAGGGATATGGAAAAGTCAGGGACACATGGCCATGATGCAGGGCCATAGGCAAGAGTACCTTGGCATCCACCAATGAGAGCTTTTTGAAAAGCTCTCCATCGTCATTCAAAAATACATGAAAAGAAGGCCACATCTTGTCCTTTCCTGTGTAGAGGTCAAATTCCCACTTGGACATGTCCAAAGTGGGCGAAATTATAACCTGCTTTCTGGGCAACATCAAATTCAGCTTGGTTGATAATGTTTAAAGAATGAAGGATATTATTGTTAGAGGTAGTTTGCAGGACTTCCTCTTTCACCTTATATCTCCAAAACTGGATAGTGTCTAGTAATCCTAAATTATTATAAACATTTTTCGGATCTATCTTTAGAAGAGACCAAGATCCAGAAGGAATAGGTTCATAAAATAAATTAACAGACTTTTCTTGTATAACAGATGCATGCGTAATAGAATTTTCTCTTTCAATACCTGCATCTTCATGTTCCTTTAAAATTTCTTCAAATGATTTATCACCAAATTCATGACGAGAACTAGTAGAAGGATGAGAATCCATAATATGAAACTTCTACAGAGTGATAGATATATGTAACGGATTAAAAATAACTTGCGCGAAACAGAGTACTGTGAATCTCGAAAGTAAATACCGATTATCGTTGGAAATATGATCGCAAAAAGAGCTGGTTTTGCGGCTTCCTCTTAGAACAAAAGTTCAAGTTCTACATCCAAGTCTTTCAACGTCTTCAAGCGCCATCCATGCAGCATAGTAGGCTACAAACCTATTTAGGATATCAATGAACTCAAATAGATATGCTTAAACAAAATGCAACTTGGCTCAGATACCATTCTTTATTATCAAACATACAATCGGTTACAAACTTCTTAACTCTCAATACATTACTTGCCCATAATACATTCCTCGCCCATACCAACCCCCTTCCCACCCATGGATAAATGTCCATAGTAAGCCCAGAGGATTTCCGACGAATCTCCTCACCTGTACATTAAATGTACATTTATTCTCACTCGAAAAGTGTGAAAT